>JACCIY010000447.1:0-74860 GCA_025506505.1 Flaveria sonorensis
CCAAAAGGTTCGCCATTCATGGGCTTTCCCGGGCCATCAAACTCCCCTCTGTGCATGTGACCAGGTGGCCCCATTGGAAATCTTTCACCAAATGGTTGCCTATCCATATTGTTATGTGGGCCACCAAATGGATTTCCTGACTAGTAGTGTGGTAAACGATCCATATGATGCCTACCAAAACCATACATTGGTCCGAGAAAATCAGGGTTTTGGCGGTTATCAAACCTGCCTCTGTTATCATGTATACTGGCAGGAAGCGGTCTTCCACCAGATTCAGTAGGATGATGCAGTGGCAACCTCTGCCCAGAGTCATAGCCATATCCATGGGGATCTTTATCATGAAACCTTGATGGTCCATCCATCCCATATCTACTTCCAATTTTTGGAGCATCCTCACTGCCCAAGTGCGGGGGACCATGAAATTGTTTGAAAGGTTCCCCACGATGACGGGTTGGTGGCATGGGAAAAATATCAGAGGTTCTAAATTTTTCATCACCAAAAACAGGTGCTGATGACGAGTCAATACCTGGTGGTTTTGCCCCATTTATCCTCATTGAACTCGGTTCAGCACCATAATGCGGCCCATAAGGTCCCCTGTCGAAATTTCCAGGTATATAAGAATCTTGTCCTCTAACGTCAGAATAAGGAGCATCTGGTTTTGGTACATATCAGAGTCCATCGGAACAGGATGGTGTGGAACACGTTGACCATCAGGCCCATGTGGCGGGGGTGGTCCGAATGAATCACCTTGAGACATCTTGGAAGTCCTACCATGTTCAGCAGATTGTGATTCATAACCCCGGCTGTTAGCAAAACTATTAGGTCCACCAGATGGCACCTCAGGGTGGAAGGAGTGAGATTGATTTGGACCAGCTGGATGATGAAACTGCTCACCTGGAGGGCCATGAGGCAAGTAACCATGCCCAGGAGGCCGTAAATGGCTTGGGGATTGTCCTATTGTCTGTTCCGCAGTAGGAGCTGGCTGCGACATAGGTGCAACAGGCCTTTGTTGATGACCAGGAAGCCCATAAGGCACAGGAGGGTGTGTAGACCTTTTTTGTTCTGTAACAGGAGCAAGGTGAGAAGATTGTTCAGTGCCCTTGCTTGGAAATCCTCCAGACACGCCACCAATCTGGCCTTGAGGTGTTGCTTGGGATTTACTAAACAATCCAATGTCAGCTTGAGAAGAACCCTGAAAGTTCACACTTATTTCCCCATGTTTTGCAGAATCTTCTAAGGCGATATCCTTGCTCTCTTCTTTCACTCTCTGTGTAGTAGCAGAATCACCTGGAACCCCTTGTGCCTGATGAAAACCAGAGACAGCACCCTTGGTCAATGCTTCATCATTCCTTTGGCCATCTTCAGGTTTAAGTTCATCATTCATGCCTGCTTCAGGTTTTACTTCACTGAATATAGCTCCAAAATCATTAATTCTAGGCTCAGACTTCTTCAGGGATGGTGATTTATCTTCTTGTTGTTCTACCCTTCTTTCAAACTTTTTATCGCCACCTGAAGGTGGTGCATATTCGTTATGCTGCTGATCTGAATAAACATGTGGTTGGTTACTCAAGTTAACATTACTCTGATCTACAGAAGGCTGGCTTGAACCAAACTGTAGCGGTCTGGCTGGAGTTGCAGTACCTGCTGAACCAGAAGATTGGGGATATTGCTGCGACTGACCTCCTTGATTCAACATAGCAGGTCTTCCTGCATAACTTTGAGGTGGCATGCCATGTGGCAATGCATTCCCCTGTTGTGGTTGGACGCCAAGAGAAGGTTGTTGCATTGGCTGAGGCGAAACCTGTGGACGTGCCTGAAGATGCTGACCTTGGAGTTGACCAGGCGCTTGTCCTGGAAACACTTGAGGCTGCTGCATATACTGTGGAGGCATTGGTTGCTGAACCTGATGCATAACAGGTCGCTGCTGAGGTGGCAACATCTGAGAAGGCTGCGGAGGACGCATATGAGAAGGTGGTGGTGGAAACTGTGACGGTAAAGACCCAGATGGCGGCTGCACTTGCACAGGATGCTGTTGTGGTGGGGCATGCTGGATTTGTTGATGGTGCTGTGATGGATATGGGGGGTGAACCCCAAGAGGATGCTGGGGATTAGCTGGCTGCAATTGAGGCTGAGGCTGTGGTTGGAAATGTGAATGTGGCTGCGGCTGTGGGTAAGGTTGTGGTAGTGGTTGTGGTTGCGGTTGTGGTTGCGGTTGGGTTTGAGGATATGGTTGCACTTGAGGAGGCTGAGGATGATGCATCTGTGGATGAGGTTGCTGATATTGAGGCGCTTGCATAGGTTGGGCATGAATTTGAACCAGATGTGGCTGGACTTGTGAGTAAGACTGCAGTGGCATGTGGGCGGGGGCAACAAGCTGACCTCCTGAGTGACCTTGGGATTGCGAAATCACCTGACCCTGGTTCTGACTTGAGCCAACCACTGCAGCCTGAGGATAGAGAGGTTGAGGATGTCCATTTGCGGGAACTTGTGGTTGAGATTGAGGGTGTGTCTGAGGTTGTTGTTGACCCTGAACCTGAGCCTGAGGATGGTTTTGTGCCTGAGGTTGAACCTGTGGTATTGGGGCTTGCACTTGCTGCTGAAGTTGTGGCTGAGACAGGGGCTGAAAAGGCGGCTGCTGGACTTGCTGAGCAGGCTGCTGTTGATACGGGTAGTATTGTTGATAAGACTGCTGGTATGGATCGTAGCCGGGATACTGTTGGTAATATTGTTGATACTGTTGGTAATACTGTTGTTCAGGCGTTGGCACGGCAGGTGCAGGCATGGCTTGAGGAGGATTTGCAGTTGCTGGCAGATTCAGGTTCTGAGCAGGGGTAGGTCCTGCGGCAGGATGAGATGTCTGTTGCTGGGAAGCTGGTGGAGGTGCTGCTGCTTGATTAGCAAATTTGCTTTGGTCAGTAGACGCAGCTCCAGATGTTGCAACATGCTGTGCAGACTCAGGCCCTTGTGGTTGTGTATTTGTACCCTGTGGGTTGTGCACATTAATACTGATTACAATTTACAATAAAATCAAATTTCTGCTTGAGAACAAGAAGAGAAAATCTCATTACATTGACATTACAGGTCTGAGCATGTTCCTGCACTTGACGATGCACAATTTGAACTCCACATCTGTTGCATACAACTGGAGAATTACCAAAGGCACAACCAGAACAGTGGCTAGTGCACTCAGATAAAGGACCTTGCCACACACAGCCGCTCCTATGATAAAGGCAATGCACAGTGGTTTTCCCAATGGTTTCTGCTAGAGCCTTGTTCGACTCTATGAGTGGCTGAAAAAAGGTATAATGTAAGATTTACAGTTAGAAAGCAGGTGCAATTGTACGAATTCAGAAAACGAATAAAGTAAAAAAGCAAAACATTTACCTTTGAACCAGCTTCAGTTACCAAGTATCCATCGTAAGGGCAGGCCTGAGTACTGCTTACAACATATGACAAACAAGGTTTGCAATATAGATGAGTGCATTGTGCTTGGAGTGCCTCATGTGGATAGACAAGGGTTCTACAAACAGGACAAAAGTATTCTCCGGCAAGAGATTGGATGTTTAATATACACTCATTGTCAAAACCCATGTTGAGTCAAAACACTTTCTTCAGCATTCAAAGTATATCAACACAATCCTGAAAACCAAACATTTAAAACTGAATAACATACAAAATCAATTAATATTGCAAGCCTATGAAATAAGCGAGCAATAGTGCAATACCACAAGTAAAGCATCAAAAATGCACATTTCAAGATTATACTACCAGAAATTCATCAGACCAAATGAAGATTCATTATTCACTACACCAGCAAAATAAATAAAAGGCATAATCGCTAATTATGATTAAATTAAGTAACTTAAGCTGAAAGGTGTAGCAAATTTGCACAGATCTTGTAGAAGCTTCGCGATAGACAAAAGCGCAGAAAGCTCACCCCTATGCGCTCAGACGAGGAGGCGCAACAAAGGGGCACGCAAGGCATGAGCCTTACCCATTTTTACACGACGCAAATCATCACTCAAATCACCATAAAACACAAAGATAACACGAAAAACAAGCACTTCGAATTACGCTTGCTATGCATGAAGGTGGTTACCCTGTGCAACAACTAATATAAGATTATAAATTACACCCAAGAAATCATGATATCAAACTTTCAATTGTGAGAATTATAGTTCTTTCCAACGCATCAAACCCTATAACATTCACCAAAATTCTCGATTAATACGATCTAAGAAAATCATACATATCGATAAGTCGTTTCATCTACAAGCACTTCAAAACTGGCAAAAAAAAAACAGTAAAGAAAAAAAAACATTCATCGCGACGGGCGATCATCGAGTGAACGACTTCCACAAAGAAATCATGCGTTAAGAAAAAGCATTTCTTCCACAAAAACAAAATGAAATAATCAAACAGCACGAAAACAGCATCAATGAAACCATAAAACAAACCCTAGGGTTTCGGCAACCGAATAATCAAACCTTAACGACAATGAGGACGAACAGCCACAATCTCGCCGGTGCTTCGTTGACGGAGTTGTGAAGGTACGGTGGCGTTGCGATCAACGAGAGGGTGCAGTGGTGGCAGTGAGAGTTGCTGCTGTTGATGCCCTAGGCCTCGAGTGGCATATAAGTAAAGAGAGAAGGTGCGCGTTGTTAATTGTGGAAGTATGGGGTGGTTGATGTAAATATGGCGTTCATGCACCACCACCGAACCACGTGGTCGTATTTTCCAAACATAGACATTTTGCTATAGAGTGGTTTTAAATAAAATCAAATCAAGTCCTTCTAATATGCCTTTGTTTAACTTTGCATGTTTTTGAAAGGAAGAATATTATTCTGATCGTAGTTTTAAATTGTTAGATTTTTTACTATTTTATAATAGAGCTATTTTGGTTAAAAAATACTTTTAGTGACGACATCGCTCGTGTGTTCCTCCCTTATCCTCCACATCCTTCGTCTTATCTGTTACTCCTTCTGTGACGGCATCTATCACATTCAATGAGCGTCGCCATTGAATGTGGGAGTTACTCCTTCCGTGACGGCATTCGTCAAATTCAATAAGGTGTCTTCATTGAATGCGGGAGTAATTGAGATCATCTAAACCACTGGGGTTTTCCTCCGCCTCCATTCAGTCCTGACAATAGCCTATTTTAGACGTATATATTCGTCGATGTTTCATCATGCCATTTAATTTTCCCATCACATTCAATTCTGTTTCATTGGCAATCAATGTGTTGCTTGGTTCACCTCGCATAAACCGTTGATCCTAAACAAAGCATTGTCGCCTCCATTGTTCTCTCTATCTCTTTACAATAATCTATGTTAGACTATATCATCGATCTTCATTCCAAAATCACTAGCAACGGTGAAGAACTTAAAACAGTCGTCTAAATGGCGGTGGTGCTTGTCATGTAGGTAGGTGATAGTAGCCCTTCAGGATCATGTTCTTGCTGACGTACATCACATGAGGTTCGAGATAATTAGCCTTAGGCAGGGACTATGTTGACATAGAATGAGGCGAAGAAGAACCACTATTCAGTCGATATCGATTTCATGCTCTAAATATCCGATTGAAGGTATAGTCTTAATCAAAATTAGGGTTTATCGTCATTGTTATCCTAGATTAAGGTTGATGGTGAATTAGTCTGAGATTCTTATTTTCATTGCTTTTTTGGAACATCAAACTAGAATCATCCAAATTTGGTTGTGTTGTTTGTGAATTTCATTCTAGTATGTTTGAGAATATATTAATGGAATTCTTTATCTTTTTTTATCATAATCCCAATTTAAGCAATTTTAAATGCATTTTAAAGTCATGATTTGTCGTACGGATTTTTGATGTTCTTTTAAGGCAGCATGGTGTAAAACAGTAAGTTTATGATATTAAACTGTTTTCAATAAACTTGGTGCTAACCTTTTAGGTGTATATCATTTGTGGATATATTTTTATGTTGTCAAGTGACAGTTGTGATCAAGAATTTTTGTTTTTGATTGCTATGATTTGCTACTGTTCTCGTAATCATTGGACGGTTTGAGGGGTTGGATTCTATTAATTCCAATATATGATGTTCTTTGGTGCTAGATACATATGAATTCTCTTTTTGTTGCTAATTAATATAAATGCGAATCATGAGTTACCTAAATTCATGATTTTTTTAAACTATTTTTACTTTAATTTGGAAAAGTGATGGTTGTGAGTTTATAGGCAACTATGAATGGGCTTATAGCTTTCTTTTCTTTCAACCTATCTATAGTTGATATATGTTAATCCTGAACTTGTAGGTATACAACGGTACCCGAAAGGGTAGGACCAAGAATATATTTCAAGCAGTTCAACATTTCAAGTGAAATAACATTAGACATCATGTCTGTAAGCAACATCGATGAAGTAATAAAACAAACCCTAGGGTTTGTGCAACGAAATAATCAAACCTTAATGACAATGAGGATGAACAACAACAATCTGTTGGTGCTTCGTTAAAGGAGTTGTGAAGGGACGATGGGGTAGCGATCAACAAGAGGTTGGCTGTTAGAGTTGTTGTTGTTGACGCGCTAGTCCCCGAGTGGCAGATAAGTAAAGAGAGAATGTGCTTTTTGGAAGTTGTTGAAGTATAGGGGCGGTTTGTGTATGGTGTTCATGCCCCACCACCGAACCACGTGCTCGTATAATTAGTTAGCCATTAGCCACATCGACACGGTTTGACGTAAGAAGGAACTTGTGGATCATTCAATCATTTTCCAAACATAGACATTTGGCTATAGGGTGGTTTTAAATAAATAAAATAAAAACCTTTACATATGCCTTACTTTGTATGTTTTTGAAAGGCTGATATTACTCCAATCTTACTTTTAAATTATTATATTATTTCTGTTTTATAATAGAGCTCTTTTGGGTAAAACATAATTATGGTGACGACATCTCTCGTGTTTTCCTACCGTATCCTCCACGTCCTTCACCTTATCCGTTACTCCTTTCGTGACAGTATTCGTCAATTTAATGAGGCATCATCATTGAATGTGGGAGTAACTGATAGCATGTAGACCACTGGCATTTCCCTCCTCCTCAATTTAGTTTTGACAAGAGCCTATTCAAAGACGTTGTGTATATTCATCGATGTTTCATCATGGCACTCAATTTCCCCATTGAATTTAATATCGTATTCAATTTTGTTCCATTGGCAATCAATGTGTTGCATGTTTCACGTTGCATAAACCGCTAATAATCATCTAAAGTTCTAAACAAAGCATTGTCGCCTCCATTGTTCTCATTGTCTCTCTATAATTACCTGTTTTAGACTATATTTTGTCTTCACTCTAAAATCACTAGCAATGGTGACAAACCTAAAACAACTACTTAAAAGCGGGTGGTGTTGGCCATATAGGTAGGCGGTAGTTACCCTTCAAGATCATGTTCTCGCTGACATGCATTACGTGAGGTTTGAGAAAATCGGCATTAGGCAGCAGCTGTGTTGACATAGTATGAGGCGAAGCGGAACCATTATTCAGTTGGTGTCAATTTCATGCTCCAAATAGCGATGGAAATTCAATTTTAATCAAAATTAGGGTTTATCGTAATTGTTATCTCATATTAGGGTTGATGGTGCAATTAGTCTAAATTTCTTATCTTTCATTGGATTTTTGAAACATTAAACTAGAATCATCTGAACTTAAGTGTTTGTTTGTGAATTTCATTCTAGTATGCTTGAGAATAGATTCATGGAATTTTATATCTTTTTAACAAGATCCTAATTCAAGCCATTTTAAATGCACTTTTAAACCAGGATTTGCTGTAAGGATTTTGAATGTTCTTTTAAGGCAACATGGTGTAAAACATTAAGTTTATGTTCTTAAACTGACTTTCAATAAACTTGGTGCTAAGCTTTGAGGTGTATTAAGTTTTTTATTAAATTTTTATGTCGTCAAGTGACTGTTGTTGATCAATAATTTTTGTTGTTGAGTGCTACGGTTTGCTATTGATATTGCAATTCTTGAATCATTTAAGGGGTTGGCTTCTATTGATTTCATGATATGATGTTTCTATGTTGTTAGATACATATAAATTCTCATTTTGTCGCTGATTAATATAAATGTGAATCATGAATTGCTTAAATTCATGATTTTTTTTGCATTTTGTTACTTTAATTTGAAAGAGTGATGATTGTGGGTTTATAGGCAAAGATAAATGGGCATATAGCTTTCTTTTCTTTCAACCTATCTACAGCTGATATATGGTAATCGTAAACTTGTGGGTACACAACGGTAGCCCCAAAAGGGTAGGGCCAAGATTGTATTTCAAGCAATTCAACATTTCATATGGAATAACATTAGACATCATGTCTGTAAGCAATCAAAAAGTACATGTTAGAAACATTTAAATTGTATGGGAATATCTGCTAAAACTGATCTCAAATAATAATTTAATTTAGGATTCCTCAAGAAACATAAAAGTGCAATTGTCAATAAAACTTGAATAATTGGTTTGTTTCGGTCTATATTTCTAAGAATTTAATTTATTCTGTTTAAAAAAATTATTTATTAGAATTATGAACTTTTTGATACATAATCTAGGTTTTCCATATCCGCACAAATTGTGGGCTCAATAAGTGATTATCCATGATTATTTATTTGGAGTTGGTATTACTTATGTAATGTATGGTAACATGGGCAAGAACACATAATCTTGCTTTTAGACTTATAGTAACCAAAGTCAATAAAACCACTATTATAATGATTATTGTGTTAGTTTGAATTGGTTATTCAGGTGTTGAACTTGCTGCTACTGTATCCGTAAGGCTAGAAGGTAGAGATTAGAGGAGTTGTGCAGGCCATTAGTGTTGACTCTTCAATTTTACCAAGTGCACCTCTTCCAAACATATTGGTTGCTTTAAAGGTAATAAAGATATCTTTTTTTTTTTTTACTAATAATCAATTTATATGGTGTTTTTAGGCATTGAATTTTGAGTTGGCTATTATATGATCTATAAAGATCTTTAATACATTTATAATATAGATGATAAATAAGTTGCTCGGGTCAGGTTAAAAGGTCAACGACACAAGTGCTTATCATTAGTCAAAATGGTTAGGTTGAAAAGACCCTCAAACACCTCTTTGAATTTTGAATACTAATTAGTGCATTGAATATTGGTATGAATTTACATATTTTTAATTAGTTTGTTTTGGTTTTTACACTTAATAATTGTATGTGAAGGTTTCTAAAAGTATATATACATCATGGGCGTGGACCAAGCTATAAGAAACTCACATCACAACACTAAGTAAAGAGAGAAGGTGTCTTTTAAAATTTGTTAGAGTATCGGGGTAATTTATGTAAACATGTGTTCATGCACTACCACCGAACCACGTGCTCGTATTTTCCCAAAACCACGTGCTCGTATTTTTCAAACGTAGACATTTGGCTATAGAGTGGTTTTAAATAAAATCAAATTGAATCCTTTACATATGCCTTTGTTTAACTTAGTATGTTTTTTAAAGGGCGTATTTTACTCTAATCCTACTTTTAATTATTATATTTGTTACTATCTTATAATAGAGCTTATCTCTTGTGTTTTCCTCCCTTACGCTCCACATCCTGCATGTTATCTGTTACTCCATCCGTGACGGCATCCGTCACATTCAATGAGGCGTTGTCATTGAATGTGGGAGTAATTGATAGCATCTAAACCACTACTGTTTCCCGAGTTTTTTTCCAAAAGGGTGTTCTTCCAAAACTTATTTACCAAAAAGGTGTTGCTTTAAAAATATTTACCAAAATAATGTTTTTCTTATAAAATCCAATTAAATATCATTTGCTAGTTTCTCTCTCTTAATTATATTGGGTAACTTCAATTTACTTATGTAAAAAATGATTTAAATATTTTATAACTATCTTTTTTATATTGTTTTAAGTTTTTATAAATATATTATCAATTTTATATTGTTTTATCTTTATATTTATCATGTCGAAAGTGGATTATGAAGTTAAAGGATTCTAAATACAATATTTCTATAATTAAAGTTTTTATTTTCAAAAGTATTTTCTAATGGAAACGTTTTGTATTGTTTTTTTTTAAATAGGTAAATTTTAACATGTTTGTTTTTTATAAAGATTACCATATTTATGTTTTACTTTTAGTAAACACGTTTTTTTTTAAATACAATAGCAAAAAAATACAAAAAAAATAGATTTGTAAGTTTATTAATATATAACAATAATTGACTGCCTAAACTCAATACCCCATTTAAATTTTGAAATTTCTATCATATTCGAAACACATAATCTGTCTTTTTATTTTGAAACTTTAAATACAAACTAATTTGAAAAATAAGTTAAAAATTAGTTCAAACCATCAAAGTGTAAACAATAGACCATCATAAAGCTATTTATCAATTTAATTAATCAATCGTAATGCTAACAAAAATATTTTTCTTAAAAGAGACTGATTCGTAAAAACAAAAATACAAAGCATAAATGAGAAGGATTTAACAATAAAAAAATATCATCATTTTTGTTTCAGACTTCATTCAAAAACATTTGTATTAACAAATAAAATATGATAACTTAGAAATTAGTTATGGAAAGATAACCGATTTAAAAGAAAAAAAAGAAAAGACAAGTATAAAAAGTTAAGATAATATTATTGTATGTTTATATCTTAAAATCAATAAAAAAAACTATTTTATTAAATAATGAAAAGATGAATGAACGAAGTCTTAAAATAATTAAAACAATATATATATGATAATTATAATTATAAAACTTAAAACATTATAAACATGATAGTTATAAAATATTTAAATTTATAATTATTAAATAATTTGAAGTTACCCAATATAATTAAGAGAGAGAAACTAACAATGAGATTTAATTAGATTTCATATCATTTTGATAAATATTTTTACAGCAACACCTGTTTGGTAAAGTTTTACGATAACACATTTTTGGTAAAAACTCATTGTTTCCCTCCTCCATTCAGTTTGACAATAGCCTATTTTAAGGCGTATATATTAATCGATGTTTCTTCGTGGCATTCAATTTCCCCAGTGCATTCAATATCGCATTCAGTTTTGTTTCATTAGTAATCAATGTGCTCCTGTTTCACCTGGCATAAACTGTTGATCAAGCATCTAAACAAAGCATTGTCGCCTCCATTGTTCTCTTTGACTCTTTACAATTACCTATCTTACATTACATCATCGATCTTCACTCCAAATTCACTAGCAACAGTGATGAACTAAAAACAGTTGTCTAAACGATGGTGGTGCTTGTTATGTAGGCAGGCGGTAATGACCCTTCAGGATCATGTTCTCGCTTATGTGCAGCACGTGAGGTTCGAGACAATCGGCCTTAGGCAACGACAGTGGTGACACGGGATGAGGCGAATCAGAACCACTATTCATTCGGTGTTGAGTTTATGCCTCTAAATTTCCGATTGAAGGTACACTCTTAATCAAAATCAGGATTTAGCGTCATTGTTATCCCTGATTAGGGTTGATGGTGCAATTTGTCTATATTTCTTATTTTCATTGGTTTTTTGGAACATCAAACTAGAATCATCTGAACTTAGGTGTTCGTTTAAGAATTTCATTCTAGTCTCGTATGCTTGAGAATAGATTCATGGAATTCTTTATTTTTTCAACCACAATCCCAATTCAAGCCATTTTAAATGCACTTTAAAGTCAAAATTAGTTGTAATGATTTTGGATGTTCTTTTAAGGTAACACTGTGTAAAACAATAAGTTTATGTTCTTAAACCGACTTTTGATAATACTGGAGCTAAGTTTTGAGGTGTATTAAGTTTGCTGACAGTTTTTTATGTTGTCAAGCAAGCGTTGTTGATCAAGATTTTTTGTTGTTGATTACTACGGTTTGCTACTGAACTCGCAATTCTTGAACTGTTTGAGGTGTTGGGTTCTATTGATTCCAAGATATGATGGTTCTTCGGTGTTAGATACATATGAATTCTCACTTTGTTGCTGATTAATGTAAATGTGAATCATGAGTCGCCTAAGATCATGAATTTATTAACTTTCTTTTTTACTTTAATTAGGAAGATTGATGGTTGTGGGTTTATACTTTATAGGCAACTATGAATGGACTTATAGCTTTCCTTCCTTTCTACCTCTCTACAGTTTGTATTTAGTGAATTGGTGATCATGAAATTGTAGGTACACAACGGTAGCCGCAAAAAGGGAGGCCCAAGATTATATTTTCAAGCAGTTCAACATTTTAAGTGGGAATAACATTAGACATTATGTCTTTAAGCAGTCAAAAGCACAAGTTAGAAATATTTAATTTGTATGGGAATATCTACTAAAGTAAATGTCAAATAATACATTTAACTTAGGATTCATTGTAAATAGAACTTCAATAATTGGTTTGTTTAGTTATGGTATTTCTAATAATTTAATTAATTTTATCGAAAAAGATTTAGTTATTAAATTTATGAATTTTTTATATAAAGTCCAGGTTTTTCATATCTGCACAAACGGTGGACTTAATAAGTGATTATCTATGGTTGTTGATTTGGAGTTCTTGCTCGTATTACTTGATTTTGCAACTTATGATTTTCTTTTTGTTTGTTTAGGATTTTTGGGTTGATCACTTTATAACATAACATTTCAATCACACAACATATAACCTTGTTTTTAGACTTACCGTAACCAAAGTCAATAAAACTAACTTTAATGATAATTGTGGTATTTTGAATTGGTTACTCAGGTGTTAAACCTGCTGCTAGTATTAGTAAGACTAGAAGGCAGTGATTAGAGAAGTTGTGCAGTCCATTAGTGTTGACTATTTAATCTCACAAAGTGTACCTCCTCCAAACATATTGGTTGCTTTAAAAGTAATAAAGAGAATTTTTTCTAATAATCTATATGGCGTTTTAAATCATTGAATTTTGAGTGAAAAAGGTTGTTAGAGTTAGGTTAAAGGGTCAACGACACAAGTGCTTATCATTAGTCGAAATGGTTAGTTTGAAAAACCCTCATACGCATCTTTGAAATTTGAATACTAATTAATGCGTTGAATATTGGTATGAAGTTACCTATTTTTAATCGGCTCATTTTGGTGTTTACACTTAATAATTGTATGCAAAGGTTTTTAAAAGTATATATAACATCATGGGCATGAAACGGGCTTTAAGGAACTCACATCACCACACTAAGTGATTCCACAATACTAATCTTGAAGTAAACATAATAAGGTTCGATTCTAAAAAAATTTACGCATGTTTGTGTTTCTTTTGTAGGTAATTTTATAGCCTTTAATTTTCTCTTTTCTAGCACAAAGCAATGTATTCTTATGATGATGAATATGTTTTAGTCTTTTCCTTGCGTGTTTTCTTACTTTTGAGTTTGAATGTAGCTTGAATCAACACTAAATGCATTACGTTCCATAAACATCAACATGTAGGCAGACAAGTATTTTATCATTTTGTTTGAAATCAAGATAATATGGAATTTATTAACATTAAGAACATTCTATTTTTCCCTAAAGAAGCTCAATTTGAGTTAAATAAAACAGGTTGATAGTAGATTTACAGTGATTTTCTAGCGAAAATAAACCATCCATTTAAATATTCTTGATCACAATTGTATACACATCTAAACATCTAAACAAAGCATCTATAATATTATTGATGTAACTCTTTAACATTTTTGTTATGGTTATTAGATTTCTCTTGTCTTATATGATCATTGATATAGATTGACACACCGCATCGCACGGGTAACCTTAGTAGTTAGCTTATTATTTATCGCATAACCGAAATTGAAGAATAATTTTTTCATCGGCAGATAAAAGCATCTACCTCAAACCGTAATTAATATGATATTTTGTTTTTTTTATATGACATATACTAGTTTTGAATGAATTAAAATATAATAATAATTTTGTTATTTATATATATTGTATACTGATTTTGAATGAATTAAAATAATAATGATAATATCAACTACATGACTGGTCTTTATGGTATGTTCGTTTTTAATTACAACCTGATCTTTACGGTATGTCAGTTTTTATTTGCAGTTTTTTTATAAATTATAGGTTTGGTCGTAAATTGTTTGTTTGGGACACAGATGTTCATTTACGCAAACAAAAGTAAAGAAATCTATATTTTAATTACTAAGATATGGTTTTTATTAAAAAATAATTAACAGAATTAACTTAAACGAATAAAAAAATATTAGAAATCCATCCCCCCTCCTTAGAGTTTATGTTCGTCGCCCCAATGGCTCATGCTACAACCTTTTCCACCGCCAGTTGCCCGTCATATAATGTTTCTCCACAAATAGTCTTCACCTATGTAATCTTCCTCGTAGAGCTTCTACGATGGTGATTCTGTGCCATAATCTAAAGTCTTGAGCGAAACCATGATCTCTAAACATCTAAACAAAGCATTGAGTTAAATAATCCTGTTTCACCTGGCATAAACTGTTGATCAAGCATCTAAACAAAGCATTGTCGCCTCCATTGTTCTCTTTGACTCTTTACAATTACCTATCTTACATTACATCATCGATCTTCACTCCAAATTCACTAGCAACAGTGATGAACTAAAAACAGTTGTCTAAACGATGGTGGTGCTTGTTATGTAGGCAGGCGGTAATGACCCTTCAGGATCATGTTCTCGCTTATGTGCAGCACGTGAGGTTCGAGACAATCGGCCTTAGGCAACGACAGTGGTGACACGGGATGAGGCGAATCAGAACCACTATTCATTCGGTGTTGAGTTTATGCCTCTAAATTTCCGATTGAAGGTACACTCTTAATCAAATCAGGATTTAGCGTCATTGTTATCCCTGATTAGGGTTGATGGTGCAATTTGTCTATATTTCTTATTTTCATTGGTTTTTTTGGAACATCAAACTAGAATCATCTGAACTTAGGTGTTCGTTTAAGAATTTCATTCTAGTCTGGTATGCTTGAGAATAGATTCATGGAATTCTTTATTTTTTCAACCACAATCCCAATTCAAGCCATTTTAAATGCACTTTAAAGTCAAAATTAGTTGTAATGATTTTGGATGTTCTTTTAAGGTAACACTGTGTAAAACAATAAGTTTATGTTCTTAAACCGACTTTTGATAATACTGGAGCTAAGTTTTGAGGTGTATTAAGTTTGCTGACAGTTTTTTATGTTGTCAAGCAAGCGTTGTTGATCAAGATTTTTTGTTGTTGATTACTACGGTTTGCTACTGAACTCGCAATTCTTGAACTGTTTGAGGTGTTGGGTTCTATTGATTCCAAGATATGATGGTTCTTCGGTGTTAGATACATATGAATTCTCACTTTGTTGCTGATTAATGTAAATGTGAATCATGAGTCGCCTAAGATCATGAATTTATTAACTTTCTTTTTTTACTTTAATTAGGAAGATTGATGGTTGTGGGTTTATACTTTATAGGCAACTATGAATGGACTTATAGCTTTCTTTCCTTTCTACCTCTCTACAGTTTGTATTTAGTGAATTGGTGATCATGAAATTGTAGGTACACAACGGTAGCCGCAAAAAGGGAGGCCCAAGATTATATTTTCAAGCAGTTCAACATTTTAAGTGGGAATAACATTAGACATTATGTCTTTAAGCAGTCAAAAGCACAAGTTAGAAATATTTAATTTGTATGGGAATATCTACTAAAGTAAATGTCAAATAATACATTTAACTTAGGATTCATTGTAAATAGAACTTCAATAATTGGTTTGTTTAGATCTGGTATTTCTAATAATTTAATTAATTTTATCTAAAAAGATTTAGTTATTAAATTTATGAATTTTTTATATAAAGTCCAGGTTTTTCATATCTGCACAAACTGTGGACTTAATAAGTGATTATCTATGGTTGTTGATTTGGAGTTCTTGCTCGTATTACTTGATTTTGCAACTTATGGTTTTCTTTTTGTTTGTTTAGGATTTTTGGGTTGATCACTTTATAACATAACATTTCAATCACACAACATATAACCTTGTTTTTAGACTTACCGTAACCAAAGTCAATAAAACCAACTTTAATGATAATTGTGGTATTTTGAATTGGTTACTCAGGTGTTAAACCTGCTGCTAGTATTAGTAAGACTAGAAGGCAGTGATTAGAGAAGTTGTGCAGTCCATTAGTGTTGACTATTTAATCTCACAAAGTGTACCTCCTCCAAACATATTGGTTGCTTTGAAAGTAATAAAGAGAATTTTTTCTAATAATCTATGTGGCGTTTTAAATCATTGAATTTTGAGTTGGCTAGTATATAACCTGTAAATACCTTTTAACACATTACAATATAGATGTGAAAAAGGTTGTTAGAGTTAGGTTAAAGGGTCAACGACACAAGTGCTTATCATTAGTCGAAATGGTTAGTTTGAAAAACCCTCATACTCATCTTTGAAATTTGAATACTAATTAATGCGTTGAATATTGGTATGAAGTTACCTATTTTTAATCGGCTTATTTTGGTGTTTACACTTAATAATTGTATGCAAAGGTTTTTAAAAGTATATATAACATCATGGGCATGAAACGGGCTTTAAGGAACTCACATCACCACACGAAGTGATTCCACAATACTAATCTTGAAGTAAACATAATAAGGTTCGATTCTAAGAAATTTTACGCATGTTTGTGTCTCTTTTGTAGGTAATTTTATAGCCTTTAATTTTCTCTTTTCTAGCACGAAGCAATGTATTCTTATGCTGATGAATATGTTTTAGTCTTTTCCTTGCGCGTTTTCTTACTTTTGAGTTTGAATGTAGCATGAATCAACACTAAATGCATTACGTTCCATAAACATCAACATGTAGGCAGACAAGTATTTTATCATTTTGTTTGAAATCAAGATAATATGGAATTTATTAACATTAAAAACTTTCTATTTTTTCCTAAAGAAGCTCAATTTGAGTTAAATAAAACAGGTTGACAGTAGATTTTCAGTGATTTTCTAGCGAAAATAAACCATCCATTTAAATATTCTTGATCATAATTGTATACACATCTATAATATTATTGATGTAACTCTTTAACATTTTTGTTATAGTTATTAGATTTCTCTTGTCTTATATGATCATTGATATAGATTGACACACCGTATTGCACGGGTAACCTTAGTAGTTAGCTTATTATTTATCGCATAACCGAAATTGAAGAATAGTTTTTTCATCTGCAGATAAAAGCATCTACCTCAAACCGTAATTAATATGATATTTTGTTTTTTTGTATATGACATATACTAGTTTTGAATGAATTAAAATATAATAATAATTATGTTATTTATATATATTGTATACTGATTTTGAATGAATTAAAATAATAATGATAATATCAACTACATGACTGGTGTTTATGGTATGTTTGTTTTTAATTACAACCTGATCTTTACGGTATGTCGGTTTTCAAGCAGTTTTTTTTTATAAATTATAGGTTTGGTCGTAAATTGTTTGTTTGGGACACAGATGTTCATTTACGCAAACAAAAGTAAAGAAATCTATATTTTAATTACTAAGATATGGTTTTTTAAAAAATAATTAATATAATTAACTTAAACGAATAAAAAAATATTAGAAATCCATCCCCCCTCCTTAGAGTTTATGTTCGTCGCCCCAATGGCTCATGCTACAATCTTTTCCACCGCTAGTTGCCCGTCATATAATGTTTCTCCACCAATAGTCTCCACCTATGTAATCTTCCTCGTAGAGCTTCTACGATGGTGATTCTGTGCCATAATCTAAAATCTTGAGCGAACCCATGATCTCTGTCACGATTTCCTAATGGCCCGTTGTACCTGTCATCTCTATCACTCATATCCAACCACCTTGTACACCACTCCCACCCTTTTTTTGCTTTAACCTCCTCGTCGTAACCTTCTAATGGGGTTTAACATAGTTTATCACTTTGCTTTCAAAAGCCTTACATAGAAACTTTTCATCACTCGCTTCGTTTTAAAGACATTGTGTGATCTCATCATGACCGGCAAAAGATTGACCATTAACTACCACGGAGATCTCCAGCGATATCACCGTTGTTGATCTACTCAACATCATCATTGGAGCTTAAATTGATAAAACATGGTCTAGACTTGATTTTAGCTTTATGATAAGGCTTTAAGCATAGTGTATATCATACGTTATCGAGTAGGATAAGAGACAGAGTTGACCGGAAAAAAGAAAAAAAAGGACAAAAGTTTTGCATGTTAAGCATCTTTGCTTAGACAGTTGTTTTATTTATCTATTTAACTTTTTATTGAGCATGGCCTCATTTCTTGTAATCCAATTTGGTTTGACCATTTATATATTGAAAATATTTCTACTTATGAATTTCTCGTCCAACGCTTAATAAAAAGAAGATTATAAAACATATTTTTATCAAGTGTGTAATGCTCTTTATAAAATAACTAGATTTAATAAACCCGCGTATTACAAAAGTTGAATAAATAAAATATTAATATAATAAAATTAATAATTATAAATGATATTCTAAGATATTATATGACTGAAATTACATATGAGAAATAACTATAAATAATAAAATATTGATATCAACTTTTTAAAATTTTGTTTTTAAATTTTTTTCCAAAAAAATAAACATTTTGTTCTAAAACAAACCGTATAAAAATATCATTTTTAAAAAATTTCTTATTATAATTCTCTATTTGATTATTTTTGGTTTTTAAAAAATTGACTTTTTAAAATACCAATTTAAAATATTTTGTATCTTTAAAAAAGTTTTATGCTTTAGAAAAATTTATTATTTTATAAAAAAATTATTTATTTAGAAATAACATTAACGAATAGATTTCTTTCTTAATTTGTTAAATCTAAAAAGTATTAAATATTATTATTAATAATTAAGATAATTATTTAATATGAGAGGGAGGCGGAAAAATTTTGGTGAGAATGATTGTGGTGCTGCCACGTATTATCTCAAGTTATTCTTATATTAGAGTATGAAGATGAAGATAAAAATTTTGTGATTTTTAAGATTTATTTTGAAATTAATCTTAATACTCTAATAAAAGGGTAAATGAAGGTGCCACGTGTCAACACCACATTCATTCATCAAATTTTTTCCGCTTCTTTCTCCTATTAAATAACTACATTAATTACAAATAATATTATTTATTTATTTTTGCATTATAATTATTGTTTTAATAAATTAAGAAAGAGATCTTTTTATTAATGTTATTTCTATAGAAATAGTTTTTTATAAAAAGATTTTTTTCTAAAAAATCCAACTATTTTTACGTAATATATTAAAATTGATTTTTTTTAAAGTAAATTTTTTATGAAAAAATAATTAAAATAGGAAGTTATAGTAAGGAAATTTTTAAAATAAAAAATTTTTAAAACGTTATTTTGAAACAAAATGTTTACTTTATCTTTGAAAAAAACAAAAAAAATTAAAAAAGTTCATAGTATTGTTTTATTACTTATAGTTATTACTCATACGTAATTCCAATCATATCATGTCTTAGTATATCGTTTTATAATTAATAATTTTTATTCTATTTAATATTTTATTTATTGAACCCGTGTAATACACGGGTTCACTAAAGCAAGTAATATATATTCATGAGTGATTATATATTATGCTAGACATTTGTTGCACTGATGTTGTTGTAATTATAGATGGTTTCACTTAATTTGTAGTTGAACTTAAACTTTGAAAAATTATCTCGAAGGAGCGTAGACCATGAGCCTTAGGCTTGAGCAATAAATGGTCGACTGGACTATATATTAAGGCATGTTTCACAATCGATCGTGAACCGTGTATATTGTTGCTGATTTGTCATTTTTTTGTTGCTTGATCTCTAAGTTGTTGATTATGATTTCTTTATTACCAAATGAGATGCATATTTCATGAACATGCACACATCTTAGAACTAACGATCATATGCTTATACTTTTAGCGTTATCCAAAGGATTTGTTTGATATAGGGTAATTAAATGGATGAAGGAATGAAATGAATGAGGTAATGAAATAGATGAGAGAATTAAATGAATCATTACATTCCATAGTCCTGTTTGGTTACCCTTTAGAAATGAAATAAATCATTATTTTGTGTGTGTTTATTACGTATGAAAAAAACGAAAAAATTAAATGTAAAAGTAGTTATGGTGGTGATGGTGGCTGATGGAGGTTTCCGGCGGCGGCGGGTCTTGGTTCCAGGCGGCGGCGGTGGCCGGTCGTGGTTCCAGGCGGCGGCGTTGGCCGGTCGTGGTTCCCGGCGGCGGCAGTGGCCGGTGGTGGTTCTGGGTGGCGGTGGTGGTAGGTGGTTGGCGGTGGTGGTTCCGGGTGGTGGTGGTTTTTGGCGGCGGTGGTGGTAGGTGGTTGGCGGCGATGGCCGGTGGTGGTTCTGGGTGGCGGTGGTTTTGGAGGCGGTGGTGGTCGGTGGTTGGCGGCGGTGGGGGTGGCTGGTGGTTGGCGGCAGTAGGGGAGGCTGGTGGTTGGCGGTGGCGGTGGCCGATGGTTGGCGGTGGTGGTGGCCGGTGGTTGGCGGCGGCGATGGCGATGGCGGTGGCCGGTGGTTGGCGGCGGCGCCCGGTTGTAGATGGTGGTGGTGGTGGCCATGGATGGTGGTGGTTGCCGGTGACGAACGTCTTGGTGGCCGGTGGTGATTGTTGTGGTGGGTGAGTGGGTGGTGTTAATGACAAGAAGAGATGGAATGTTAAAAAAAAAGAATGAAATGAATTTAAGAGAATGAAATCAACTATGTAATAGTTCATTCCATTACCTTTGCCAACCAAACATGTATTTTTTATTCACTCTCAATGATTCTTTTCATTTCGCCCTTCATTCCTGCATACCAAACGTATCAAATAGATATTTTAAAATATGCTTACGTGCACCAACAAATTCTAATAATCTGTAATCTTTTGTGTTTGTGGAGAATTATGAGAATACAAAAAGGTTTAGAAATTCTAGTTAAATCTGGTGAAGAATCACCTGCCGTTTTCCTTGACGGCTTTGCGGACCCATTATAGTGTCGATTCCGAATCTGATTATCTCGTCACATTTTATTTTCTTCGTGGCATGAATTCCTGATATTCTTCTTATCTCATCTTTCATATATGATATCATTTGTTATTTCTCTCTCATGTGACAAGCAGTGATTGACACATGCATTGCTTAAACTAAACCAAGATTCACAATCATAGATGTACATATAGACGGGTGTGATTCATGAAAACACTATTTATCATCTTTTTAAATTAACATATAGGTTAATGGTTTCAAAAAAATTGAGAGTTCACAAAATTTGTTGCAAAGTGACGTGCTCTATACGACTACCGGAGTACTTAGTAAGTTTAAAAGTACCGGTGTTTTTTTAAACGACCATAACTCATTCAAAATAGACCCAAACGATGGGTTTCTTTTTTTTAATAAAGTTCATTGAGTTAGCTTTCTAACCCACTAATTTCATCAAATATTCTAATCGTTTGGCCCGAGAAAAAGCCCACGCAAGTTAAGTGCACTAAATTGTTCAGGTTCTCGACACATTGTTTTATACCATGTTTTTGAAGGGGTTAGAAGAATTAATAAAATCTAACTCTTAGATATGCTTTAGTTTAAATATTGAATTGAAGATCTGAAAATTTTTAGTCTCTAAATAAATTTATTTAATATAGAAAAATGGGATACAAAACCAGTATTCGAATTTAGAGATTATGGCTCTTACATACTTGCTTCATTTTTGACATTTGTGACTTTCTTTTCTTTTGATTCTTATACATTCAAATTAGGTTCAATCCTTTTTATTACACCAACCTAGTATTCATCATAAACATCTACTAGTAGCGTATAAACTAATTATACATTAATTGATAGGAGATTCAAGTGATAAATTAAAGAATCATAAGTGAGTTTTCATAGCTCAACTTTTTGATGTGAAAGCATGTCACAAACATACAAATATTTTTTTATACAATTCAAGATAGACGTTTTTCACATACTTAAAAGGTTAAATAATAAACACATGTTTGTATATTCGTTTGTCATAATCATAAAGGCCCTCTAAAATAATTCATTCTTACACAACCATTAGCTTTGGGGATAAAACCAATGGTAATATGATAAAAGATTTTTTGGTGTGACATACCAGTTGATTTTGTAAGTCACTTGAACAAATTAAACAAATTAATGAGTACAAATGGCCTATGACATAAACAGATTAAAATTGGGCTTAACTTAAACAAGCCAAAACAAGTCGAGACATGGTCAACTTGAACTCAGTTCGCTCACAAGCCAAAACATATCATTTACAATCGCGTCGATATCAAACGGGTTTCAACTAAACCTCAAGCTTCCGGTTAAGAGCACACCCTACTATTTTTTTCTTATCGCCTCTCTCTCCTCCACTATACTTCTCAAAAGTTTAGAACATAAAAACATTTAACATTATATTTATATTATACTTATTAGCAAACCTTTTATAATGATGTTGCATGTTATGCATAGTGTTGTTTTTAAAAAAAATTGATTTTTCACTTTTAACCCAAAGTTTTTTATTTTTTGCAAGTAACTTCTCAAATTTAACTTTTTTTACTCTTGACCCAAACCCCTTCATCTTTTGCAATTTAATTTCAAAACTTTTATATTTTCAACTTTGTTTCTCTATACTTTTATATTTCGCAAATTTTCATTTTGCATTTCTTTCTAAGTTTTGCAAGTTAATACAATACAATACAATATGCATGTGAGGTTCAATATTTTTACGTGTTGTTTACGTTTCGTTCTAAATTTGTTAAGTTAACACGACACAATGTTCGTGTGTGGTTCAATATTTTTACGTCTATTTTTCCCTTTTGACGGGTTCGTCACAACGCGCGGACCTAGATCGACTTAGTTATATCTTTCTATATTTTACGTTTTAGTCTAAGTTTTCCGTATTAACACACCGCAACTTCAGTGTTGGTGGTCGTTAGCAGTGGTTGTTTGTAGTTGTGTGACATTAGTGTTATTTGCCATGGTCTTATGCCACCACCGCAATGCGAGAAGATTAATTCCAGTTATACGTTTAAAGATCATGATTTTACATAAATAGGTTCCAATTTTTCATGTAACCCGACTACTCCAAACCCCAAATCTAAAAATAATAGGGTGAAGTTATTCTACAAAGTGTATTTTTGCTACAAAACGTGAGTAGACATAATGAGGCTAAAAAGTCACAAGAAAAATTATATCTCACAATCTAAATCGAATTTAAAAAAAGTAATTCGGAGTCTCTATTCATCTCGTCGTCCTCTTTCAGAAAAAAATAAAAAAAAATAAAAAAATTTCATTGTATCTTTTATGACACATTACGTCATTGTGTCTTTCATAATGTCACAATAACGTCATTGTGTCTTTCATAAATGACACAATAGAAAAACATTAATTTTTTTTATTTTTCGTTTTTTTTTCTTAGTGAGGACGGCTAAAGGAACAAAAGCTCGGAATTACTTTTTTGAAATTCGATTTAAATTGTGAGATATAAATTTTTTATGACTTTTTTTGACTAATTATATATTCTTATATTTTATAACAAAAATATTTTGTATTTAAATCTCTTAAAATAATAATCTTATCTTTACTCTTCGTTCTTTACACACAAACAAACGTAAACAAATATCTTTTTCAGAAAACACTCGACCATCGCACATGAATTAAAGTCCACTTCTACAGTTTTACAAACGACGACAACCACCACCATCACCACTCCTATATCAATCCACCATTAATGAAGAATATCACAACCACTTTTCTTCAATCCAACAACATCACCACCGTAGTTCACTCTAATACCTACGGTTATGGCGGATCTCAGCCATCGCACTGAGATCTCCTTCGCCGGAACCTTCTTTTGCAGCGCATTCGCCGCTTGTTTCGCAGAGGTTCATCAGTTTTCCATCAATTTTTCATCAATTTGTTATCATACGTGTTTAATTTGATCGAATTGTTACGTAATCTGTGGTGTTAGTGGTAGATTTGGGGATTTGTAGTGTTAGGTTTGAAGTTCGGTGATTTAATTGATGAATGTGTGTATGCTTTTGTGATCTGCATCTGCGATTTGTGGTTGTGTGTTAATGTATGTGTTCATCTGTTGGTGATCCTGATGTTTATGTAAGTAAGTATGTTGATATGCCCAAAATAGAAAGAGAAATGTTGTAGGGTGAAAAAGAAAAGATTGTTATTCTAGTGCATCCGTAAATTATTTTTTATTGTTGGAATGAAATAGTGAATGCTCATGTTGGAAAACATAAATTGACACTCTGAGCTAGGTGTATTGGGTTTTATTCATGAGCTTATTTTCTGAAGCTCTAGAAGACATACTTAAGAAGTCGAGACGAGAGGTTCAGATTTTGATCTCTTTAATTATAAATGGGTCGATTTGGTTTATGGTTTATTTCTAAGACGTTAAAACAGGTTGAAAGTGCTTAAAACTTAAAAGCCTTGAAAACTATTTATTTTGAACAAATTAGATTCTTATTGTAATACATGGTTTTGGTAATCGTATTCAGCACATTATCTGAGAATAAGAATTAGATAAAAAATAAAAGCAATTCGTTTCTACCCAACCCCGTTGTGACTATTACCCAACCCGCCCATCTTGCCTCCTCTAGTTGAAACCTTTTTTGCACACCGGTGATTTGCAGGGCTTTTCTTAAAAACCCCAACTGCTTGATCTGTCCTGTATTTAGGGTTACATTACTCATCTGGAAAAGAATTTTTGTTACAATTTTCTAGTACTCTAGTAAAAATCACAATCGTTTACTTTTGCTTCCCTTCTTTTGTGCAGTTATGTACAATCCCTCTAGACACTGCTAAAGTTCGACTTCAACTCCAAAAAAGAGCAGCATTGGGAGAAGAACATGGTACATCAAAGTACAAGGGTCTTTTAGGTACTGTTGCTACTATAGCACAAGAAGAAGGTTTAATTGCACTTTGGAAAGGTATTATACCTGGGTTACATCGCCAGTTTATATATGGAGGCTTAAGGATCAGTTTATATGAGCCTGTAAGTATTAAGTATCCCGTGCCGGTTTATGGGTTAACCGGTTGTTGGTGTTTCATTAATACAGGCTTGATCTGTGAGGACCGATCCATTGTTTCTCAACAATTGTTAGTGTGTTACATCTGCGATTTATTTTGTTATCCAGGTCAAGGCCTTTTGTGCTGGTGGTTATATTTTTGTGGAGGTCTCGTTATTTCAAAAAATTGTTGCTGCTTTGATTACAGGTGAGTGATTTTGTGATGTTTTTCTCCGGGGGTGACAAAATAGACGGGAAGGGTAGGTTGGGTAACATGTAAATCCAGTAGTTTTGGGTATGGGTAGAGATGGATTGGGTTGAAATGCTTTTTGCCCAAAATTTTTGTAGTTAATTTGTGCCTCAACTGCGATCACAAAAAATAGTTTAATTTCAATAATGATTTCTGAATAGAAGTATTTAGAAGGTTAAACGTTTACATTGTACACTCTGAGCAATTTTAGACACCCATATCTTTTACAGCATTATCCGAATTAATCCACTTATAAGTAAATGGGTTGAAAACTTCAAAACTGATACTTTTTTACTTTTTCTGTTTGCAAGTTTGTGAGAACCTAGAGGGGGTGAATAATTTTTTTTTTTGTTTATTGACCACTTTTTCAAAAATATTTTTTTTTGTTTTATAAGATATTTATTTGAAACACTTGTTGGTTAGAAGACATTAAATTGTCCGAAAGACTTTTGATTAAAGACAAATGTAAAGAGATTGTGGTAAGATACATACCACCACCAAAACACAAAGATGTACAATGCTTAGGGTGGATGTTAACAAATCCATCTTAAGTCCACTCATTGGTATTCTTGCAAAAGTTGTCTTACTAAGCTTCTCTCTAAAAGCTAGAGATCACCTTGTACAATTTTCTCCATAATTTTGGTAGAGACCACCAATTTTCTCTAGAATGAATATGGAGATCACATGTGCAACTTCTCCCTAATACTGGTAGAAATCACTTATCTTCTCTCTAATGAAGGTAGAGATCACCTTTACAACTTCTCTCAAATGTTGTTAGAATATGTCAATATGATTTTCAATGATAGCTTTTATGTCATGATATAATAAGTATTATTACCTTGATTTTTCACGATAATTAAACTTTTTTGGTAAGCGTGAGAACCCGCTACTGGAGAACTCACGGGACCCTACAAATACTCTATAACCAATAAGATCAGGTAAAGCGGAGATGTCGGCAGACATATGGTCCTTAAGGGGATTAAAGGTAGAAAACCAGTAGAAGTTGGATTCAAATGTGAGACCTCTGCTAGAGGGACTCAAGCGCTTACCATTGTGCCATCGCCTTGAAGGTTCATGATTTAAATCTTATCATGCAATTATCTACTTGGATCCTAAGTTGAGATTGTATTGATTTAAGCATGAGTCCAAGTATTCTGATCATAAATAGTATCATATTAAGAACACCACATTGAATATAATTTTTGAGCGCCTTCGGTTAAAGGACGGCTAAGAGGTTTTTTTTTTTTTCAAGTGCTAAAGACGGAATGTTACAAACCAATTTAAACGTACCTAGACATTGAGAAGCAAGTCAGCAACATCTATACTTATTTCTGTGGGACTTTTCTTTAGAATAATGATGCAGACAAGTTTCAGACACATCTTAGATGTCAATAAAAAAGAATTACAAACACACTATCTTTAGATTAATGACGCAGACAAGTTTTAGACACATCTTAGATGTCAATAAAAAAGAATTACAAACACACTAAATGTTAATATGTCTGACCAAATGTCCAAATCAGGCTAATAGAAGATCCTTTAAGTGATTTTATGTAAAAAACCTGGGCCCTAAATCAACATGTTTCTCATCAAACAGGTGCTATAGCAATTACATTGGCTAATCCAACTGATTTAGTAAAAGTACGGCTACAAGCTGAAGGTAAGTTGCCACCTGGTGCTCCACGGCGCTACACTGGTGCCCTAAATGCCTACTACACCATAATTAAGGAGGTAAGGTTTTTTTTTGGTATCAACATATTTTTCCCTATAACTAGAAATGACAACATGTGTGGGTAATGGGTAAAAAGGGGCAAGGTTGGGTTGACCAAGTCCCAAAACACTTTTTATTCAAATTAAATTATGAATACTTTGTTTAAATTATATAAATATATTATTAATAATACTATAATTTTTTGGATAAAAGCGATCTAATAGGTCGTATGCCTTAAAAGCACAATTTGGGCTCCTTTCGTCCCCTTAGCAAGTTAGTGATAAAATATATACTGAATCGATATTGTCATCTCTACCTATAATTGCTCGATGTACTCAAACAGGAAGGACTATCAGCACTCTGGACTGGTCTGGGCCCAAATATTGCTAGAAATGCTACTGTTAATGCTGCAGAACTTGCTAGCTATGATCACGTGAAACAGGTTTGAATTATCGCAAGTCTTTTGTGTATATTGTCTGAAGTTGTTACTATTTCTGCTTTCTTACTTCTTTCTATTCTTGTTTTTGGCTCAACTTTTGTAGATCGTTCTAAAAATTCCAGGATTTACAGACAATGTATTCACCCATCTACTTGCCGGTTTAGGTGCAGGGTTTTTTGCTGTATTGATTGGTTCCCCTGTTGATGTGGTAAAGTCCTTGTTTTAATGCCAAATCAGTTTATTACTTTATAATTTATAATTTCATATTGCTTTGATCTGGACATGGTGTGTTCCTGAAAGATGCAATTTGACTTTTGAGCTCAAAACACCATTAGTTAACTTCAGTTTGATAGAGGTGGAAAATGACTGGGTTGGATAATGAGTCAAAACAAGTAATTATATGGGTCCAGGCTGGTTGTTGCATCAAACTTTTTAGTTTTTCTAGCTATGAATAATTGATGAATTACATGTAACTATTAGAACCACACACCCAAAACAATATCTAATTAGCTTAAGTTATAGATAAGTTTTAATTTGATCACCCTTAGAGATAATATAACCAAAATCGACCCATTTAATCAATTGAAATTGCCACCTGTAGAGTTTACAGACAAACAAACATACACAACAAAAATCCCACTCAACAGTAGGATTTGGGGAGGATGAGATGAGGGCAAACCTTACCTCTGGGATAAATAAGTTGCTCCTAAAAGAACCCCGACTCATGAAAACCTCCCTTTTTCTTAGGAAAATACAGAAAACATATAAAGAGGAAAAAAAAAAAAACAAGTACCATGAAAGAATTTGCAGTGGCAGAAGAAAAAGAACAAGAAGGCATAAACTCTAAGAATAAAGTAGTTAAGATTCAAAGTATACCCAAGACTCAATGCACACTTAAAACTGAAGACTCACCAAAGACAAACTTAGAAAACCGACATCTACAACTAAAAGCAGCCTAAGTGAAATACAAGCCAAGATACAAAGCCCTGGTAGAGACCGAATCTGTGCACTCCCCAAAATATCACTAACCTTTATGATTTTGGCGTCTCTAAGAACTCCTTAGATATTTATGCCTTTTCTTGAGTTTGATTGTTATAATTTGACAAATTGATTAGATTTATGAAAAAACCCTAAAATTATACCCATTTTGAATTCAAAAGCCAGGTTCTTTTAATTTTCTTGAAGGAAATGTTGTCACATGCAAATCTGTTTTTCCCAGGTGAAGTCTAGAATGATGGGAGAATCAGTTTACAAAAGCACAGTTGATTGTATGATTAAAACCTTAAGAGTCGAGGTAAACTTACATTTGTCATGTTCTTAACCGTGGTTGGCAACTTATTTTCGTTTTGCTATTAAACTATATTATGTTGTGATATTTCAACTTCATGCTTTGCAGGGAGCCCTTGCATTTTACAAAGGATTCCTCCCAAATTTTGGTCGGCTAGGAGCCTGGAATGTTATAATGTTTTTAACACTTGAGAAAGTAAGATCTTGTTACAAATGTTATAATGTTTTTAACAAAGGATTCCTCTCAAAATTTCAATTGATTTATTAACATAGATTTTTGTTTTTGATGTACATGACAGGTAAAAAAAATATTCTAATCATAAAGTCCCTAGTTCCTCGGATCATATCATTCTATTATTGGATTCTTCAGTGACAGTTCAGGTAATGTTATAGTTCCTCTTGCCACTTTTCAAGGACGTGTAGTCGCATGATCTGAAGCTGTTGGTATCTTGGAGTTGACACCTACCCATATTGTACCCTCGGATTTTATAGATGTCGAGATTTAAAAGTTATGAACACTATTACGCTCGCCTGCAGTTAGCAAGTGAGCATATATACCGTGTTGTATTTATGAACATTGTGCCATAAAACTTCTGAAAGTCTTCTTATTTGCATGTGCATGGAGATGGAACTGGACGCTCAGGACCAGATCCAAAAAGTTAAAAAAATAAATGAATAATGGAACCGAAAATCCATAACAATCGAAACTGGTTGGGACTTATCTAGTTTGGTTTAGAACTGGTTCGATCCCAAACCAGACCATGAACCAAATGCATATATACGTTTGTTTCAAACTTTTGCAATACAAACTCAAACAATGTAGTTGGTTGGTTGTGTTAAACCTTCCTAAGATCTGAAAATGTAAACTGAAAACTGTACTAAAATCTAGAAATGTGAATTGAACAGTGTATAGTGGTTCTAAGTATGTTTCTGACAGCAGTTCCTTCTCGTATGTAGGTCTGAGATGAGTTTTACCCAACCTCATTAGCAGTATAATCAACTTGTAAACTGACTAAAAATTTGTTTAAGTATACAAGGTGGCAGATATGCATGAAATTGATATATATCGACCATTAGCGAAGATGTAGCTAAAAGTTGATAAAAATCGGATACTGCAAATATTTAAAATACAAATTAAACTGCCGAATTGTTGTTTGTTTAATTGTTTGTAAGCTGAACTAGGTATAACCCGTCGAGCTGTGCCGCGACATCGTACGTGGTGATAAATTATATATTACAATCAATCCGACTTATTTTTGAACTAAATTTACGTCGAAACGTAGATTAACTAAAATTTATATCATTCAATGAAAACGTATAATGTTTGACCAAACTTTTTTACAAACAAAATTTATATCGAAACGTAGACAAACTTAAAACGTACATATAAAACATGTGTTGTGACGTCGTATTCGGCTTGATAAAGTATAGAATACAATCATCCCGACTCGCTTTCGAATTAAATTTACGTTGAAATGTACAGTAACTTGGATCTATACAGTTGAATAAAAACGTATCGTAATTGACCCAATGCATTTCCAACAAAACTTATGTCAAAACGTAAAACAATTCAAAGTGTGTATAAAAATAAAAACAGAAACGTTTTATATTTAACCTGACTATAAATTCATATAGAATACAATTGTCCCGACTCGTTTTCGAACTTAATTTACGTTGAATTGTAGAGTAACTTAGATCTAAGTAATGGTTTATATGTCATTTCTTGCTTTTCCGTTTCACATTATTTTATGTCTAACATATTTGTTGTTTTTTTACATTATTTTATGTCAATATATTATGTATTTCACTGGTTCACCACACAAAAATTAGTGTTTAATATTTGAACATAGGAGTCGCCGGCGATTTATCATCACACTATACTTTGAATCAACATCCTCCAACCGTCCACTGTTTCTCACCGGCGCATCGTCATAATGGATCAACAACCCTAGATCTACCCCTCCACAGTCGCCGGCCATCTCTACGCACCTCATCTCCTTTCTTTGCCTAAAATATTTTTTTGCTTCTAATCGATTAAGGTCGTGTCTGGGGGGACAGATCGGAGACTACATATGCAAGATGTAGCAGGTTAAGTGGCAATAGTTGTTGTTAAACGGACGACAGAAAGCGCGTAGACCACTGCCATAGCTCCGGCAGCAGCGACTTGAGCGATCACGCAATTCATTCCATCTAATCGTTGGATTGGCGTTGGTACTTTTTTTGTTTGGAGTGTGGAGTTCAGAGAGAGAAACAGAGATCTGAAGACCAAGGAACAGAGAGAACAAGTGTTTACCGTTGAGTTGAAAATAACAAAATACCCCTGGTGGCTACTGTATCAAAAGAAATCTATCAACGTTTTATATATAATATTAAAATAGTAATTTAACGGGACATTTGGTATATTTCTAGACCTTTTAATTTTATTTTTTCCGTCTCTTTCTCCTTTTAAATAATTATTTAAATTAAAAAATATTAAATAATTTTATTTTTTTTAGATTAAATTTTTTAATAAATTAAGAAATATATCTTTTTATTAATGTTATTTTTAGAAACAATTTTTTATACAATTAATTTTTTTTCTAAATCATCTAACTTTTTTCAAAATATAAAATATTTTAAAATTAGTATTTTTTAAAAGTAAATTTTTTTATAAACTAAAAATAACCAAAATTTCGGAGTTATAATAAAAAAATTTAAAAATAACATTTTTAATATGGTTTGACAAAAGATATTTAACTTTTATGGAAAGAAAGTTTAAAAACAAAAGTTTAAAAATTAATATTGTTATTTTATTAGTTATAGTTATTACTCATATGTAATTTTAATCATATCTTATTTTATATTATCATTTTATACTTCACAAAATTTTATTATATTTAATATTTTATTTTTTCAACCCGTATAATACACGGGTTTACTAAAGTTAATATTAAATAAATAGTGCTCAACAACTAATCAGAGATATTATGAACATTTATAGCCCGATCCAACCCATAAATATCTATATTTGATTACAGAGTCAAAATAATTCAAATTAATCTAATTATTGCACATAACTTTTCATTTCTTAATTTCTTCATACTAATATCCTCACACCCACTCAATATCTAGCTCACGATTTGACCCGTCAAAAGTATTCCTTTAAAGTTAAAAAAACAGTTTTATTTGACTGTATATTTCGCTATAACAATAAACAAAAGTTAAGGTCAATCTCTGTCAAGTGTCCGTTTATACTTGAAAGAGCTTATTTTTACGCATGATCAGCTTTATGGCATCTTATCATAAGTTAAGAGTAAAAATATATTGAAGCTTTTAGGTTTAGATAATGAGTGTAAACCTACTAATGTTACTACAAATGTAGTTTACAAGGATATTTTTGCTCATTTGTGACCTTATAATCAAAATTTGTTATGTCTTATTTAATATATAACAAACTTCATTTTATTTTTATTTTTATGTTATTTAATAGTTAACTATTCACACTTCCGTGTAATACACGGTAACTAAAACTAGTAATGTATATTATAATTAGTAATCATGTACACACACTATATAAATGCTTTAGTTTTTGACACATAATGATCATGATAAGGTGCAGTTTGTTTTTTCAGAGCTAAAATATCTGCAGTCTGCGGATCACATCTGCAGACATCCGCAGAAGAAGAGATGTACCAAACCTCTGTAGTCTGCAAGAAGAAGATTGTCTGTTTTTTTAACGTCTGCAAACTTCTAAAACTAACTGGTGGTGGTATACGACCGCGCTGGATGGTGGTAGTGGTGTAGATTGTGGTGAACGGTAGGTGGTGGTGGACGGTGGGTGGGGGGGACGGTGGGTGGGGGCGGACGGTGGTGGTGGCGGACGGTGGGTGGGGGGGACGGTGGGTGGGGGCGGACGGTGGTGGTGGCGGACGGTGGGTGGGGGGGACGGTGGGTGGGGGCGGACGGTGGTGGTGGCGGACGGTGGGTGGGGGGGACGGTGGGTGGGGGGCGGACGGTGGTGGTGGCGGACGGTGGGTGGGGGGACGGTGGGTGGGGGCGGACGGTGGTGGTGGCGGACGGTGGGTGGGGGGGACGGTGGTTGGGGGCGGACGGTGGTGGTGGCGGACGGTGGGTGGGGGGGACGGTGGGGGGGCGCGACGGTGGTGGTGGCGGACGGTGGGTGGGGGGGACGGTGGTGGTGGCGGACGGTGGGTGGGGGGGACGGTGGGTGGGGGCGGACGGTGGTGGTGGCGGACGGTGGGGGGGGTGGGGACGGTGGGTGGGGGCGGACGGTGGTGGTGGCGGACGGTGGTGGTGGCGGACGGTGGTGGTGGAGGACGGTGGTGGTGGACATGGGTGGTGGTGGTGATGGTGTTTAATCCTTTGTAGACTTTAGAAGACTTTAGAAGTGGCTGTGTCAAATCTGCACCAAGAAGAGCTCGTACGGACGTTTTTTAATGAAACGTTTTCAAAAAACAAACAGTATGCAGATGGTAATGTCTGCGCGGCGCAGACAGAAAACCTTCGCAGATTTTTTTAAAAAAACAAACACCACCTAAGTAATGGTCACAACTTCATGATGCAAAATAAAAGGTAAATGTTTATTATATATAGTGTAATAACTAAAGAGTAATTTATTTTATAACTTTTTAGAACGACAAATCATGGAAAATATATGTATGAACTAGTTTTTCTTACCCGTTAAGCGTTGCTATGGTGCCTTAAGTTTCTTGATAAAGTATTTTACCACAATCGAATTGACCCATTTTCTAACTAAATTTATGTTAAAATGTAGAGCGATTTGATTTATGCCATAAAATAAAACGCATTGTATTTAACACGACTCTAAACAAAATTTACGTCAACAAGTAAACTAACTCAAAACATAAATAAAAGTAAGAACATAGGGCAACGCCGTATGTGACAAGATAAAGTATAAATGACAATTGCCAAGACTTGTATCCAAACTAAATTTATGTTGAAACGTAAAGTAATTCAAATTTATATCGTCGTTTACCCGACCTGGCTCGTTTCCGAACAAAATTTACGTCAAAACGTAGACACACTCGAATTTATACCGACATGCATGTAAAAGTAAGAACGTAAGAAAAATTAGTTTTTTTAAGTAAAATTGTACAGGTGATAGCCCGAAACTTTTGAAATTGAGAGGGTCAAGGCAGACGTTCAGCCAAATAAACCAGAACCGGTTTCAAAGAAAAACCGGTTTGACCCAAACCGGTCCCAAACCAACCCGAACCGCCGGTTTGATGCCGGTTTGGTAACCCCACCCTCAAAACCGGTTTTATAAACTGGTTTGAAAAGTTAAAACCAGTCCTAAAACCGGTTTGTTAAAAAAAACCGGTTTCAAACCGGTCCGAATCAGTTTGATAGGTTTGAGTATTCGGTGAACCAAACCGGTTTGTAATCCGAACCGGTTAAAAAAAACCGTTTGAACCCCTCACAAAAAAACCAGTTCGGTTTTGAACCTGAACCGGTTTGGGTAAATAAACCGGTTTGTACACCTCTTGGTCAAGGTGATATTTCTAAACTTTTTAGAAATTGGAGGGGTTAAAAGTGATCAAAAGTTAGGGGTGAGAGTTGGTCAGAGGCAATGCCACAGATTAAGCCCGCACGATACCCAGTGTTTGAGAAATTCGTTACGCATATTGCGTCAATGACTTTAACGTGATTAGATACATAAGAAAAACGTATGAATTTATGATGGTTCAGTGTAGATAGAAAAAAATATTATTCCTGGTGCGTTAAACATAAACTAATATTGAAATGACAAAATCTTAGAAAAAAATAAACAATTGAAAAAAGAATACATAAAAATGAAAAAGAAAAACCAAGAAACAACAAATGCCGTTAGTGAGATTCGTAAAAATCCAAAGAGTTTACCAGTTTCTACTAAGTTTTTTTTATTAAACAATTGAAAACAAATTATCTAAGTAGACTAAAAGTCAGTGACCTTTTCATTGGCCTCCGAACTTTATATTCAAGGTGTAGTGTAATTAGCATAAATGATTTTTCTTTAAAATAAAATATAAATGAATCTTGATAAAATTTAGACTTAATTACACGATAATCCGTGGTTAGGCCCGACTTTATTTTTGGCCCTAACTCTAAAAAATACAAGGTTGGTCCAATAGCTGGCACAAACATAACAAACTTGATCCCTGAAGTGAATGTCCGTTAAATTTTTCAGTTAATACTTTAAAAATGACTAAAATACCCTTGTATTAAAAAATTACTTTTCAAATTGGGACCCACTCAAAACCCAACATGATCTGTATCATTGTCTTCTCCAATTGATTCCGGCAACCCTCCAACTCCGGCGGCCTACCGCTGCAACGAAACCCACCATCTCTAGTGATGGAGACGTTTATGGCGATGGTGGTGATGATGATGGTGGCGACAGAAGTTGAGCAGATCTGAATCGCATTAACAAGTATCAGATCTGATGCAGATGACGAAGGTGGAGTGTCGCTGGAGGTGGAGGGTTGATGATGGACCTGGAAGGCATTGGAGGTGGAGGTTTGAAGGATGGCATCTCAGAACCGATGCAAATGATGTAGGTGGAGGGTTGTCGGAGATGGTGTTAGTGGTTGAAGGTGGTGGTGGTTGAAGGTTGAAGATGGTGATGGTTGAAGGTTAAGGATGGTGGTGGTGGTTGAGGTGGTGGTGGTTGAAGGTGGTGTTGATTGAAGGTTGAAAGTGGTGGTGGTGTTGAAGGTTGAAGATGGTGGTGGTTGAAGGTTGAGGGTGGTGGTGGTGGTTGAAAGTGATGGTGGTGGTGACAGTGGTTGAAGGTAGTGAGGTGATGGTTGAATGTGGAGGCTTTAATGGTGGTAGGAGAAGAAGTCTAGATGGAAAAAAAGAAAGGTGAAAAGGGGTATTTTTGTCATTTTACACGCACTTAACAACAATAATTAACTTCAATCCGTTTCAGGGACTATCGTTGTTACGTTTGTGTCAACTATTGGACCAACCTTGTAATTTCAAAAAGTTAAAGACCAAAAGTGAAATCGAGCCTAACCACAGGGACCATCCGTGTAATTAAGTCCAAATTTAGTTTCATGAATCATGAATTTTGTAATTACTTTTATTTTTTCCTAAAAACAATAATAATTTAGTATCAAATTAGAGCATTCAAAATTTAGGAACAAAAAATACACCAAGGTATCGGAATATATTATTTGTAAATAAAAATCTAAATTAAACTTTGCAAATTATTTTATCATTAATATTTTCACGATGCTTAGTCCAACTGGTTAATATGAGATACATATAATATGTAAATATTAGAAGGTTATGCGTTTAAGTCTCACTCTGAGCAAAATGCTCAGAGTTGAGCCAGATAGTTTTTTCAACAATGAAGTTCCTCCTGAATGGGATTGGGCTGCGGTCATGTTTGAGAAACGAATAAATGAGCACAATTAAAAACACTTATTTTTTGAATCAGGGGTCGCACTTTTGCCGTTAAAAAAAGTATTTCAAAATTTTGATTTTTTTAATTTTTTAAAAAATAGCAGAATTAAACCAGAGTGAAACGATTATTTCGCGTCCGCTCTCCAGAACCTTCTAATTTCATTCGAGACAGTTCCAGCTTCCACGTGTATGGTAGCAACCTGCGTTTTCGTAAAGCTTTTAGATTCCTTCACCACATATACAGATCAATCAACACAAATCACAAATCATCGGCCTCAGCTACATCCATCTATCGGAACTTACTTCATCCTTCTCGTTGATCTCTTGTTCGTTAGCTCGCAGATTGTTGAGGTAAGTCACCGATTCGTATAATCGTATCTGTACATCATGAAATCACAAGTTGCTTTTAGTACGTTTGCAGTTGCAATTTGTTTGTTGATTTACGTGTTGTAGATGATGAATGATTGATTGATCTGATTGTCATTCGAATAGTTCTGTGAAGTTACGATTTACGGATAGTTTGAATCATCAAACTTGGTTTTAAATCCTTTGAGATAGATGATTCTATGATTGATTGAAAGGTTTGTTGCTTTAATTACGTTTGCAAGTTGTTCGATGATTTACGTTTTTGTGAATGATTAGTTATTGATTGATCTGATTGTGATTCGAATAGTTTTGTAGAGTTACGATTCACAGATTGTTTGAATCATCTAACTTGGTTTTACATCATTTGAGATAGATGATTCTATGATTGATTGAAATTTGAAAGGTTAGATGCTTTTATTACGCTTGCAAGTTGTTCGATGATTTACGTTTTTGCAAGTGATTAGTTATTGATTGATCTGATTGTGAATTGAATAGTTTTTGTGAAGTTACTATTTACAGATAGCTTGAATGATCAAACTTCGTTTTATAACTTCTGTTCTGTCGTCGATTCTGGAATCCTTTGAGATTGATGATTATGTGGTCGATTGAAAGTGGTGCGGTGTCTGTTCTTATATATATGTTCCGAAAATTTGCATGATTTAGCGATTGGTTGTTTAGTTTTCGTGTGCCACTTTGTTGATTTCTTATCTCCTTGTATGCATTAGTAATTGGTGTAAGGTTTTGTTTTTCGTTAAGGTTCTTCTGTACTGTGTTTGTTGAATCTTGTGTTACTTGTTGACCCAAATCAAGTATTGTTTACGATTCTGGAAAATTTGATCTTAATTACTGTAATTAGAATTTTTTTTTTGAATTGCATATAGATCATAATCACATCATCTCTAATTCAGCGTGTTCTTTTCCCTTGGTTTTTCAGGATGTCATACTCGAGGAGGTCAAGGTATGTTTATGTCTGTCGATTACATAAGCTACTTGTGTATTGGTTCTTAACTTTTAAGGATATTACTAACTCACATAATCGCTTGGTTTGGTTATTAGGTACTCCCCTTCTCCTTCACCGCCACACAAACGATACAGTGGGTCTGTTTCAAGGTCAAGATCGAGATCTAGGAGTCGGTAAGTGTTCTTTCAAATATTCACACTGTTTGATCCGTATTGTACACCTTTTGTTCTTTGTGATTTGGTTTAATTCCTTTCATACTGAAACGAGTCCCACTTTAGATTGGTAGTCACAAGTTGTTAGATTATTTACATCTGTGAGTTCGTAGTTACTAATTTGAGTGGGTTGCAGGAGCTATGATGATAGTGACATTGAAAACCCTGGAAACAGTTTGTATGTGACTGGTTTATCAAGGCGTGTCACAAGGGAAGATCTTGAAAAGCATTTCTCAGCAGAGGGAAAGGTAAGTTTGAGATGCTATGTATATATCTAAGCATTTAATTTTTGGCCAAAGGATAACCATGATCAATAAATCATTAACGTTTGATAGAAGGAAGTGATTTATTTGTTGATATCATGTATGCCTATGATCAATTTTAAAATTATGGTATTATGTGATCATAATGATGGAATGTATATGGTTAGGTGGAAGATGTTCGCCTTGTGACTGATCCTTGGACACGAGAGTCCCGTGGATTTGGGTTTGTATCCATGTCTAGTATCAAAGAAGCTGATCGATGCATCAAGTACTTAGATGGCTCTGTTCTTGAGGGTCGTGTCATCACTGTTGAGAAGGTAAATGTTTCTTATTCCCTCATGTTCCTCTTATATGCTTGTTTTCATTTCGTTGTTGATGAATCAAGCTTAGTTATATCTCAACAGTTCTGTTTATATTTGTGTTATCAAGTTTGAAAGTTGTTTGCTTTCCTGGGTGAAGTGTTTTTTTGACAGTGGTTGCTGTATGTTGCAGCTCTTCATCAGAGTCCCCAATTAACAAATCACATCAAAAGCAAATATCAGACTATCAACCCACAGGGTTGTATATCCCCATTTCTTTCATTTTTATATTCTATGCAATTTTATTTGTTATCTGAACCTTTCAAAAATATCTCTGTTTCCATGCCAATTAAAAGTGTATGCAATCTATATCTCCTGTTGCACAGACTACACATTGTAGCTTCTTGAACTCATACTTTTCTATTGAAATTACAGGCCAGGAGGCGAAGAGGGCGCACCCCAACTCCGGGAAGGTACCTTGGACTGAGGACTGTACATGGTATGTTTGGAAACCATATCTACAATGCATTAATACTATTTCCTGTATCCTAAATTGATTATCCAAGAAGTGGATAAGTATCACTTACCAGAATTTTCCATCCTACTCATAATTACATGCATCACAAAGGCATACTTGACATTTAGCTAACTGCCTGTTCGTTGTTGGTTCAAGCAGCTCGTCGTCGGTCCCCAACATATTCTCCTTATTCAAGAAGCCGTTCTCCTTCTTACTCATCTGAGAGAGACCGAAGCAGGAGCAGGAGTAGGTCCAGGTCATACTCTCCATGTTACAGTAGGCTTCGCCGACGGTCATACTCCCGTTCTACCTCCCCATACGGCAGACGTAGGTCCTACTCCCCAACCACAGATCGTTACCGTAGGAGGAGCCGCTACCGTTCCAGATCCTACACTCCAGAAGAACGCTACTACAGGAGGCGAGGTCGCTACCACTCTAGGGACTATTCACCAGACTTCAGAAGTCCAAGCAGGGACTACTCACCTGACTACCGCAGCCGGAGCAGGCGTTATCGCAGTGTTTCTAGAAGTGTCTCTTCTTCTCCAAGGAGGCGATACAGGAGCAGAAGCAGGAGCAGGAGCAGGCGGTATCGGGGTGTTTCTAGGAGCGTGTCTTCTTCTCCAAGGAGGCATTACAGGAGCTATTCTTCTAGCCGGTCACCGGTTAGGTCAAGGAGGCATTCTCCAGGTGTCTCCCCGAGGTCTGCTTCAAGGAATGAGTAGGTCTGCTTCTCCCAGTAGTTAAAACATAGGGACAGCATGCTTCGTGCATGATGTTTCAGTTGTAGGTTCCTGTTTAGTTAAAGATTATGTGTGGGTTGTAAGGCTTTACCTTAAACCTGCTTTGCTGCATGTATTTGATCGACTTTTCCGTCACAATCTCGTGCTACTTTTGGTTGGAACATCAAATTAGTTATTTGAGGTTCCTAACTTTTAAATAAGTTTTCATACTCTACCATCAAATATGTGTTTGCGCGTAAAAAAAGCTTACTTGTTAACTTGTTTGATATGGCGGATTCTGTTGAGGTAGTGTATTTGGATTAAGGTTTGGTTACAAACATATAGATAGATATTGTTTTAGTTTACAACTTAACTAGTTAGCTTGTTGATGACTGTTTTGAGGTCATTCGTAAACCTAGTCAGCTTGAAGTAAGCACTTGCCTTGTCTATGAGCGTGAGTAGTTTATGTTAATCTGATAATGAAAGTCCAACGTGCTGTGAATTAAACTGTTCATCAAATAAATACAACTAAACCGTAAAACAAGAAACCCATCAACACAAAATCAAAAAGGAAAGAGGTGAGCTATCACATATAGGTTTATGTTTGATAACATAACAAGTATCTTTTGGTTATAAACATATGAGCTAATCAAGTAAATAGATACTAGCATTGCTTAGACGGTAGGACCCATGCAACACTTCATGAAAGGTCCTGCTTCCCTAACTACGTCAAGTAATTAGTAATGGAGTCGATACGAGCATGTAAAAACCATGGTTCGCTTTTCAAATACTCCCTGTATTAGCCTATGAGGACATCATACATTCATAGCATTCACTAGCAAATGATTACCAACAAGTGATGCCTAGCAAGGGTTCACATCACTCACTTTCAGTTGCAACTAAAGGCTAGACCAAACAAAGGTGGCTATACAAACTAGTGCGACTCTTTTTATTAATAACTTCAAGTGAATACAATGATACAAACTATCAAGATTTTAACATACGTATTTATACTACTATCCTACTTTGCTACACAAGCAACTCGTAACCAACTTAAATACAAAATAACAGAAGACAAAATTGGAAACAATAACCATCTACTCTAACTAGGTTTCGACTTGAAGACTGAGAAGTTTAAGCAAACTTCACTCGCAAATTGTGGCGCACCCTATCTCAGCCCCAGCTAAGGCTCATATGGCATCCAACCGCAGCTCAGTCCTTGTCTAACCCAACAGGCCACGACTTAGGTGGGTTCTTCAGCTCAGATCCAATAGGAGGATGATAACCAATGATGAGTCAATACAAGTATGTGAACACATTGTTCGTTCTTTTCGCTCAGCACAGCCGAGGGGCTGTGCGCTCTTGTCAGGTCATTGACTCTCCCAGAAACTGTTGTTCCCGTTGAAACTGTTGCTTTCTTTCTTTTGTTCCTTCCCTTTTGTGATGCCTCAGCCCAAGAAACACTAATTCGGCCCGGTTCCGAGAAAAAAGAAACACCAACTCAGCCCAAGTTCAAGAAGAACCAAACCAAACCGGTCAATCCACACCCCAACTTACATTAATTCTTTCTGCATCTCAATTTTCAACTCTAGTGCCATCCAATTCTATTGCTCATTTTCTTATCCTTGGTGTTTCTATCTTGTTAAAAATGTAATTCGCTTTAGTTCATTCTCACGTTAAACCTACAAAGCATTAAAACAATGATGTAACATTAGACGATCACAGTGAAATAACATGGATGTCCTAAGCCCAAAACCTTAAACCCTAAAAGACACTAATCGCCTGATAAAATCGACCCAAGTACACGTATGTCTCATGTCAAGAATAACCAACTCGTCACAAAGCTATTATTATTATTATTACTGTTACTGTTATTACACAAAAACTCAAATATGTGTACAATTAATAATCAACCAAAATACTTAAAATACCAATTACCAAAAAATGTATATGTATGTGTGGACAAATAAAGAAAACATATGAATAGAAGATACATATACACACTTTAAATAAATTCTACATACAAAACCTTTTTCATACAACTTCTATGCAGATTGAAATCTTTGGTTGCTGCTACTATCTTCAATACCGAAATACTCAAGACGATTCTTTCTAGCATCAATATGTGGTACCTGTACAGAATGGTTTGCGGCCGCCATAACATCAATGTGTTCGTGGTAATCTTTTCTAATTCTCCACAAGATCTCCGCACATTTCTTCATCGACGGTCTCAAATGCCTCGTGGGGGCCACACATTGTCTCACTAGTCTCAGAACCTTTTCAACCACCATCAGTGATGACGGGTTCCTCCTCAGCTTTGGATCCATTGCCAGCACCACCTCCCCTCCTTTTAGTCTTTGCAGTGCCTGCAAATGAAATGGGTCAATTCGGGTCGTTTATTTTTTACTAAATTTTTATTTACCCACCCATTTTGTTGTAAACTTCTCATTATTCGGTTTGTTTAGTTCGATTGGGTATCTTCCGGTCACAAGTTCCACAAGCAAAATCCCAAAGGAATACACATCACTTCTATCGGTAAGTTGGTATGTACTAATGTATTCAGGATCCATATAGCCTGCGGTTCCTCTGACTTGAGTTGAAATATGAGTGGCGTCGGAATCTTCAACTTTTATGCGGGCAAATCCAAAATCAGCAACTTTCGCGCGCAATTTATCAGTAATCAGTATATTCGACGACTTTATATCTCTGTGGATTATTGGTTGATCTGCAAAAAAAGTTAAAGAAAATGGTTTACTTATGATTCTTGAACTTTTATCAGTTCTTTAAGAATGTTATCATGAAAAACTACCTGTATATGCATGCAAATATGTAACTGCATGAGCTACATCGATCATGATATCTAGACGCTCTCCGATTTCAAGTCCATTTCCACGTATACCTGAAAAGAAGTAACTTATTATATAATCTGAACCCACAAGATTGTGACCTACAGATATAAACATCGTGACCGATGTGAAACGATGAAACTGCCCTTTTAAAAGAAGTGTTGGCCTACCATCTAAATGTTCACGAAGAGTTCCATTTGAAACGTATTCTACCAAGATGAGACGCTCGTCTCCATGTTCTATAAATCCATAAAATCGAACCAGATTTAGATGCTCAATCTTTGATAGTGTTAGTATTTCGTTTTTGAACTCCACCGGTATTCCTTTGTCATAAATCTCCTGCATTAACATATGTAAATCAACACAAAAACTTAACATCCCATAATGAGAATAAAAACATTTGCGTCTAAGCGACACACGAGCTCTTGGAAAAATCGTTAACTTAAATCATCATGTTTAAGGGGATTAGTTAGGGGTGACATTTATTGACATGAGCCGACACACGACACGAAAGTAGTCAGACTTTAGTTAGGTTAAACCCATTTCATAAGAATATTATGTTTGGCTTGACCTGTTAAATTAAATTGGTCAAGTTCTCAGGTTGACCCGTCAACTATTTAAAATCAAAGTAAACATATATTTTATTAGGTTAACCAGCCAACTGTTTACGACCTGTTTAATCCATTTATTACAACCTACCGACCCTTTTATGACCCGTTTAAAACTTGATTACAACTGCGACTCGTTTACAACCCGTCAACCATTTGACTCATTTAGATAAATGGGTTAAAAGGTTCGTGTCTAGGTTACATAATTTTAAGTGTTCGGGTCATCCATTCAACCTGCCAACCTGACACGATTGCACACCTTGTATTAATCTAACAAGAGAAGATGTAAATATCTGTAAGAGACGTAACCTTTTTCGCACGCTTTATAGCAATGACGGAACCATTCTTCAATTTGCCCTTATAAACAGTTCCAAATCCTCCTTCCCCAATTATATTTGCATCAGAGAAATTTCCAGTTGCTTTACAAATGTCTTGAAAAGATAACTCATCGGTGCCTTGTAGTCCATCAGATGCCTTAGAAGACGCAGAGGAAGTCGAGTGGTTAAGCTTTACGTTGCTTCCTAAAGAAGTATGCGTGAAAGCTGCAGAAAAACAACACTCTTGTTATACTTTCTGTAAATCCAATGCAAATCCAACTGCGAGTTAAACCAATTTGTGTTTACTGCCTAAGTTTTCCGCACCAGACATAGGTTCTAAAAGTTATTTCTGTGTATGGTACAACTATTTTATGCAGGACTTGGATATCACAGGCGGTAATTCCTGATACCACTAGAAACATGACACAAACATACTCAGGTTTTGGGCTGTCATATCTAACTTGTTTAATAAAACATGTCAGCGCAAACACGACCATGTTAACCCATTCATTACAACCTTCCAAGTTCCAACACGTTTGGCACATTTACAACTTAATTACAACCGCCAACACATCAACCCGTTTGACTCGTTAAGATGAATGGGTTAAACGGGTCATGTTAGTTACGCAATATACATGTATCTGGATTAGGCTGATGTTTGTGACAAATAAATTTATGAACCGTGTTTGGGTTTAACTATTCAACGCACAATTGACACCCTATCACCAAAAAGTTGTGCAAGATTCGAGTCACAATTGCTCGAATATGAAATACTTATGCTTACATAGCTTCTCTTAAACTGATGGAAAATGCAGCATATCTACTGTTACATCCTCTTTTCACAAAGTCAACCCTTAAACTTCTCAAACATCAAATTAACAAAAATTATAGCTCCAAAATGTCAAAACATCCTAGTTTATATTCATAGTCTAATGCCATATTCATTTTTCAATCTCCCTTCCTGCACAAAGATCAATCAACAAATCATTTGACTTTCCAGTTTCCACAGTCAAACATAAGAAATACCCCTTCTATGAGCACAATTCAGACCACAAACTATAACAAGATTCAACAAAATCATTACTTTCCTAAAACCCTAAACCCAAAATCGCTATATATTATCATCATCACAAACTTAACACGAACTTCAATTCTCAAGAATCACATCAAGAAACACAAAATCCAATCTTTAACTTACAATGATTTGCAGCTGGTGGATCATGATCTTCATCATCAGCAACAATATCACCTCTGCAGGTCAAAACCCTAGCTATGAACCCAAAAACAGAGGTCTCTTTCTTCGCCTTTGGTTGTTGATTCTTCTGCAACCCATATGCAGAATTAGAGCTCGATTTTGAAGTGGAGCTTGAACTCTGATTATACACCTGAACAGACCCCGGGGGAATCACCGGTGATTTGGGGGATCTATGTGTTTGATTCATGTGCAAAAGAAGCAAATTTTGTTGTTTTGTGTTTGTCAGGGGTTTGATTGTGTGTAATTTGTGAAGAAAATGGTGTGAATTTGTTGGATCGTTTACTAAAATCTTGGGTCTGACCGAATGTTTATGAATAATTCTTTTGGGATTAAACAAATTAGTGAAGACCGGATCAAGACATAATAATTCATATTAGTTTAATTAGGAATTTTCTTGAATGTTTTAGCAGCTAACGACTAAACTTGGGTTATTTTAAAAAGATATTTCAGACGTCTTACTAGAAAAATATTTTCTTAATTTTATATATATTAAGACGGTTAACTCGAGCAATTTTTATTTTAATGTTTAAATAGGTAAGGTTTAAACTTGAGTCTTTTTATTAAAAAAAAGGTTTTTTTGACTTTATATATTTCAAGATGGCTAACTAGAGCAACTTGTAATTTAACTAAAATGGTTAAAAGTTAAACTCTTACACGTATTTAACACATTTTGATGTCTTTAGTCCACAAATGCTTTGGTTGTTGATTTCATATATCCTTAATAACTTATTTTGTTATGATATTCTTATCACATAAATTAAAAGGCTTTAAGTGTTAAAACCTAAAATATACTTTACATAATAGATAATAAGCAATCTAACAAAACAAGCAAAACGAACAAATACACGTTAACAACTTATCTCATATAACCAAACAAATTAAATACAAAAACAAATCATGGGAATTTACCCATCTATGTCACATAATCATAATAAACAAGTCTAAATTTTGTAAACAAGGCTGGATACCAAATGTTGTATAAAATATAGAATAGGGTGTTGCCACCACACAACCATCCACCAAATCAAACATAAAAAAATATGCAAACCAAATGACCTAATCTATTCTCATAAATAATCTATTACTCATAAAATATAGTCTAGTAAATATTAGATTTGATAAAAAAATATATAGTTCCTTCTGCAAAAAGTACGATATTTTTCAGTATTATTATTAATTTTAAATATATTTTGTTTTTCTTTTATGAATTTTAAATAAACAAATGTGATTTTAATAATCAAAACTATTATTCATTGGTCAATAATACTATAATATTAATTTGACTAGTGATAATCTAAACTTTCACTTTTATTACCGGTGACAATCTCACTAGCATAATTGTCATAGATCCACAGATTTCAATTGTATATTATTTCATTACGTTCATAATTATTATTGTAAGCGAAATCGAGTAAAAATCAAACGTAAATAATTGATGATTAAGTTACTAGGACTATTATTGGTAATAAAAGTAAAAGTTGAGAGTGTCACCGACCAAATTAATAGTATGAATTGTTATTAGCCATTGTCTAATAGTTTGAATAATTAAAATATAATTTACCTTTTAATTATAAGATGTTATAAAACTCCAGCACATCTTTGTGATATTCTTATTTTTATCTACATTATATAAGTTAATTGACCGAGTAAAATATAATATATATTTAATTTTTTCACAACATAATGTTTTTCTAAACTATACCGATGTGATGTAAATTATTTCTTCCTGATAAACTTTATTAAATACCGAGACCCTGCAATGCACGGTCAAAACCAGCGTATCAAATATAATATGGTTTTTAGTTTTTCACCCAAAACAACCTAGTTTTTTTTTTAATTACGATTATATTGTTGCGACATATATATTTCTACCTACGTTTCGATATAAATTTTGTTTAAAACCGAACAACCACATGAGAAACAAAACCCACTAGTTAAATAAAATACGTTAAGTGCACCAAAATCAGACAGATAAAGGAGATATTATACTCAGGTCACGCAAGCAAATAACTTATCACAACATTACTTTCGTAAATATCTACCAATGGTCCCCATAAGTGTTTAATAACCTGGGCATCATATGTTTCCAATGGAAACGTATACGATACGAAATCAAAAAATTCATATCATGTTCAGATATGATTAATCATAACAACGTCTAACAAATTTAGCATAAATACTCGTATCAAAAGAGCACTTTGATCATATCCATATATAAAAACGAGCATGTAATATATGATTATAAAAGGAATAATAATTATATCAAAAGCAAAAACTTCAAAGTAAAAAGCAAGTGATATATATGAACGAGAAACGAAACATACATATCAAATTTGTTGTTCTCAGTCGTTCTCTCTATCGACTCTCCTATATTCCCTGTTGTTGATACTTCTTTGTGTGGATAAAATATTGGAAGTATCATTTTTAGAACAATTTCATACTTACAGCTCTACGTGAGATATGTATATTTATAGTTGTGTTTTACTTTTATCTGTATATCATTTTTAGACCTGAAAAGTACTAGTCTACTAGACCAAGTTACATGAGCATAAAAATTTACATAATCGATTGAACCTGATTCACGTTACACGTAATATTTATTATGCCAAACGAGAAAATATTTTTAAAGATGCACGAATGAGATACTTGATTGCAAGTAGCTTTTAATGTACGTCAATACACTAGAATAGCTCATTAAGGAAAGAGTTGTAAATATAGATTTCATTCCCATGAGTTAGTAGTGACTTGTTATGATTTTATGTATCAACTATCAAGGAACATAAACAAAGTATGAATGGTGGTTATATTTTTATGTATCACCTTGTTTTAGTAAGCCGTGTATTACACGGGTTAAATAAATAACATATTAAATAAAATAAAAATTTATTAATTATAAAACGATATTTAAGATAAGTTAAAATTGAATTTACGTATGATTAAGGACTGTAAGTAATAAAACAATGATATCAAATTTTTAAATTTTTTTTTTTGTTTTTTTCAAAAAAAATCTATACATTTTGTTTTAAAACAAATCGTTTATTCTTTTAAAATTTCTTATTATAACTTCTAATTTTAATTATTTTTGGTTTATAAAAATTTATTTTTTAAAAACATCAATTTAAAATATTTTTATTTTTTAAAACGTTTGATTAGAAAAAATTAATGTTTATAAAATTTTATTTCATTAAAAATAACATTAATAAAATGTTATCTTTCTTAATTTATTAAAAACCTGTTTGTAATCTAAATTTTTTTAAGGAAGAGTCTTAAGAACATTAATAAAAAATTTGATTATTAGTAATTAATATAACTATTTATTAGGAGAGAGAAACGAAAAAATTTTGATAAAAAAAAACATGATACTCTCACGTGTCTCCATATTATATTTTATTGGAGTAGAAAAACCATCAAGGAACAGTCTTGACATTCTAATGATAAAATATTTTTTTGTCTGTTTAACAGATCAAGAGTTTAAATTGTGTAAAATGATGTTGAAATTTTTATAATATGTGAAAATAGATAAATAAAAGGTAATTTTAGTTTGAATAAAATCTTTTAATGTTAAATTCAATTTTTGAGTAATGACTTGAAAGATGTTTTAACTTTGGATTCATTATAAATACAAAATAATCTTTAGTTGCTAGACACACAAAAACATATCTCATACTTGAGCTTCTTTTCTTCTTTCTATAAAGTTCTAGCAATCTTCTTCTCTATTACAAGATATTATTTTGGGTTAAGAGTTCTCCCCGTTTGTACGCACAACTTCGGCCAGGAAACATTAGAATTCTCTTGGGAGACTCGGAATTTGTTTCAAGAGAACTGTGTTAAACATAAAGCCTCGATCATAAAATCAGTATTCTTATTTTGTATTCTTATTTTTTTTAATTTCAATTGTAATACGTATTGTAATTTTTTGCTTTATTTGATTATTGTAATATATTAGAATTTATAAAATTGCTAGTTTATTACTTTTAACAAATGATTCCTAGAGATGCATGTATATGCATGGGCGAAGCCTTGTTGTGCCCCCCAACCCCCTTTGTTTTTTCGCTCAGAAATGAAAATTTATACGTATTTCATCCGAAAATTTTATATTGTCTTATTTGATTTTGGTCTCGTGACTTTTGCCCCCCCCCCCCTAAATTTTATTGAAGCTCTGCCATAATGTACATGTGATTAAAAGGAGTAAATAAAAAAGTTATTTTATAAAAAACAAGTCAAAGTACATTATCTACACAATTGTTCATGTTTCCAATGAAACATTATGGAGGTACCTTTAATATGAGGCTAGCCCGATAGATAGAGAATTTGTCTTTTAAAAAGAATATAATAAGTTCAAATCTAAACATGACATAAGTTACTTTGAAGTAATTTAGGGGTAAAAGTAGAGTATATTTGGCGTTAAAAAAATATAATGGATGCACCAAATTCAATGTTACCAAGAATATAACTCACTAGCTTTATTAAACTCATGTATACACGAGATAAATAAATAAAATATTAAATATAATAAAAATTTATCAATTGTGAAACGATATTTTAAGATAAGATAGGATTGAAATTATATAAGTAAACTATAAGTAATAAAATAATGTTGTCAACATTTTAAAAAAAAAATTATTTTTTTTTGTTTTTTGCCAAAGAAAAGTAAAACTTTTTTGTTTCAAAACATACCGTTTAAAAAGTGTCGATTTTTAATTATTTTTGGTTTATACAAAATTACTATTTATAAACACTGATTTTGTAATATTTAGTATTTTTAATAAAGTTTGATGTTTTAGAAAAATTTCTTATTTTATAAAAATTTATTTCTTTAAAAATAATATTAATAAAAAGATATCTTTTTTAATTTATAAAAAAGTTTTTTTAATATTAAAAAGGTTAAATAATATTACTAATAATTAATATAATAATTTAATATGAAAGAAAATAAGAAACGTGATGTTGTCACGTATCCCCTTAATTACTTTTTTTTAGAGTTAATTTCACAGATAGTCCTTGTGTTTAGGCAAAATAACAGGTTGGGTACTAAGTAAAAAAATAACAATTTCGGGTACTAACTTTTAATTTTATAACGAGTTTAAGTATTAACACTAACAGACGTTAAAATTTCTGTTTGGTTAAAGGGTATTTTAGTCATTTTATATAAAAAAATTTCTGTAATATACTAATATTGTTTGGTATTTGAGGGACTAAATATGTAATTTACATAAAATATTAAAAGATAAAAGAGTAAAATGTCATTTTCATCACTGACGCTTTGTTGAATTTGTCATTATAATCTAAAAACTTTTTTATTTGCCATTTCAGTCACTGTAGTTTACAAATGTTGTCATTTTCATTCACTCCATTAACTCTGTTAAAATCTTCGTTAAATATGAGGGTATTTTAGTCTTTTCAACATCCTAATTATCCAATTAAAATAAATTAATCAATTATATTCAACTAAAACTAAAAAAAATAAAGTGACTAGTGAGACCGGACGCTTCAATTTAAAAGATTTGATTAACGCTAACTCATGTTGTTCGATTGAAGTCTGCTATGTGATTTTAATGGATCTTCACGTTTTGTTCGAACGTGCATCGTTGTTCGTTGAGATATACTATTGTCATATTTTGTTTCATTGAGGTCAGTTGTTGTTGTGTTCGAACAAACGCGACAATAGCAGACTTCAATCAAACAAAGCGTGATACAACAGGCATCAATCCCATAGCAAACCTCAATCAGATAAAAGTACACGTCAAAACAAAATGTGAAGGTTAACTGACAGCAGACCTCAATCGAACAACATGAGTTAGAATTAATCAAAACTTTTAAATCGAAGCGTCCGGTCTTACGAGTCGCTTCATTTTTTTTTTTTAGTTTTAATTGAATATTAATTGATTAATTTGTTTTAATTGGACAATTAGGTTGTTAAAAAAGACTAAAATACTCTCATATTTAACGGAGATCTTAACGAAAATAGTAGAATGGATGAAAATGACAACATTTGGTAAACTATAGGAGCTGAAATGACAAAAATAAAAAATAATTTTGGATTGAAATGACAAATTCAAAAAAACATTAGGGAGGAAAATAACATTTTACTCCGGATAAAATTATAAACTTTTAAACCCAACCCTCTTCCAGTTCTTCAAGATGACCTAAAACCACCACAACGATCTTCCGATGAGCGTCGAATTCATCGGTGAAGGTCAAATCAACGAAAGGGAGTGGTTACGAAGGGATGGGAAGCAGCCGATGATGTTGATGATTAACAACCACCACCGTCGACACCTTTACACCACCGCCATTCATCGAATCTCTCTCTTCTATCTTTATGAAGAAGATGATGGTGGTGATGAACAACCACCATTGTCAAATCTGCAAGTTCTCTAACACCACCGACCACCTGAAGCAGACGTTGCGAGGAAAAGGTTGTGACTGTAGGTGGGTGGCATCATTGAAGAAGAGAAATGATGGCGGTGAAGGGGGAAGAAGAAGAAGAAGAAGGGGTTGATGACGGTGGTAAAAAAGAAAATAAGTGAAAAAAACCAAAAAGAAAAAAAGAATTTAGGCTATAGTAATCGAATCCTTATGACCGAGCGCAAGAAGAGACCTCTAAACAACTTCACCACCACCAGTTTTTTGACAAACAATTGAGATATGTATATTATACTCTATATAATTTAGAAACTTTAGCTAAAAAATGTTTGATGGTTTTCTATTTAGCCACACATGTTTCCTCTTTTATATAATATACTTTATGTACTCATGTCATAAAGTATAAATAACTTTAGATACAAACTATATTATGTTTTATAATTTCCTATAGTAATTGATAAATATTATATTAATTACTGATTATCTATATATATAAAAGAATACTTTTGGTTACATGTAATTTTAAGATTTGTAAGTTTTAACAATAAGAGTTTTTTTTTTTACATGATGGGCCAATAATATATTATTTTAACTTTTATATAGTAAAATGCAACTTAAATGCTACAATGCATCTTTTATGTTTGGTTAACCACAAGATATTAATGAAATGGTATTTGTAGTCCCTCAATTTTACCACACAATTTTGTGTTTTCAAAATTTTCCTACTAAGTTTAATAGCTGTAGATTTTATTTACTTATTTTATTTTCATTTTCACCCATTTATCATATATAAATCATGCTTTAAAGCCGTTTCCTTTTTTAATAATATTTACACTTCTGTAATATTTTCTATTCGTTAATTAAAAAAAATGAAATGTGCGGTTATTTTTATTTGTTTTGTCAGTGCTTCGATATAATTTTTTTCAAAATAAAGTTGTATTCAAAATCAAGTGTTTTTATATCGTAGGTTGTAATAAGTGCAGTTACTCTTGAGGTACTTTGACGAACCTGACCGATTATGAGTGAACATCATTGTTGTCGTTATTGGTATTACAGAAACCGGTTTCGGTATTCGCTTTGTGGTTTCCGATGAAACAAACTGACAACGAACAAAGTCATGTCATGTAAAACATGGGAAAGAAACCGAACTCCTGCGCGTGTAGCGCGGGAGATGGCACTAGTTTAAGTAGTATCAAAGTTGATGACTTCCTACTAACAACTGACATTAGTAAATAAGATCTGGTATGATTAGTTTAGCAAAAGAATTTGGCTTGTGGGTTTTTAACTCATCTAGAGTAACTCACAAAATTTATTTTCTGACACCAAAAGCTTTTATTATTAAGTTTGAAACCCAAAATAATTTTGATCCATTTTTATACTTTTCGCAAAGTTAATTTAATCATTATGAAAATTAAGTGATTCACTTCAAGGCTGTCGTAGTTAGATGGGTTATTTGAGACCTTCTGCATACTTCATATGACAACCGACAAATTTCAAGTCAATACCCGGCCCGACTAAGTCCTAATTATGCATATCATACATGAGTTTCAATTGAGTTCTAATCATTTAAAGTCATTTCCATGCATTGTATAATTCCATGCATAACCTTACATGCATCGGTGATTCGGCGTAATTACCAGTCTTGCACGAGGTACATCCGGCACACACGAACGTTGGTGATTATTAATATATATGTGCTAATTTATATTTTAAAGTGTTTCAAAGTATTTTATGACCCAAATATATACGTTAAAAAAAGTCTAAATTTATTTGAAAATCTAAACGCTTAAATTGAAAATCTACCCGGTATAAATCCTTTTAACGCGACTACTCGATATGCCATGTATTAATAACATACCATCAATAATTAAATATATGATGTTATATGCTATTATATTAATTGAATTATATTTTAAAAAGCAAAAAGTAAAAATAAAAAAATATGTAAAAATTTTCATAATGTAACAAATACCACCCAAAATACCCAATACTACAAAAAAATTGAAAACCAAACACCCACCCCCCACCCTTGAACCGTCCCTCACCACCATTTTTTCTCCTTTTATTTTCATTACACAAAATCTTCACAAAGATCTCTTTTGACTTGCAAACTTTGAAGATTTTCCTTTTAGTGAAAAATTCATGAAGGATTAAGACATCTACTAGTGCTACTTAAATTGAAACCCCATCCTCCTATTGTATGTGAGCTAGCTTCCCAAACCCCATGTCACACCCCAACCTTAACGGCGGAAACATCGAGGTGTGAGGGTTAAGATTGTTCATGCCACACAACGCTAATTCAAAGTGTCAATAATATTAATTTCCAAGGTTCGTAACATACAATAAAGAAATAACATAAGTTTCAAACAAAACAAAAATAAAATTTCCCAAAGTGTCATGTGACATAAACGTCATTTTATTATTATCTAGGTCCAATCCTAGATGTGAACAAGTCTTTAAGCAAGTTATGCAGTACCATTTCCTGAAACATGTTAAAACTAATATCAACAATATGTTGGTAAGTTTCCATAGGTTTATCATACATAAGTATATATATCAAAAGATGGCAATTCATGTAATAGGTTATTGAATAAAGTAAATAAAGATGGATGAACAAATGTAACAATCAAACCTTGACAATTATGGCCATTACGAGATTAAACGATTAGCTAAGTGTACTTGATTCCCATAGTGCTCAAGAATACGACACTAGGAGCCGGCAATACCTCGGCTTTAGCACCAAATAGGTTTGTCAGGCCCATAGATCTATGACGTCGCTAGGCTAGTAATAGTTAATGATTGTATCTTACAAGAGTCATCACATGATAGTTACAAGAGTTCAAATAACCATGACAAAATAAGATGAATTGCATAAGTGTTACAAGAGTAAAAACGTGTTTCCAAGTGTGTTAAAGATAAGATTAACATGTTTCACCTCAAAAGTGTGAAATAATATAAAATGGGTATGAAAACTCACATGGATAATAAGGATGGCAAATAAAAAGTCTTGTATAAAATGCCGATGATACGATAACGTTCAACCTAAATGAAACGTCGTATTAAGTTAATCATGGTGATTTTGGCATTATTATTTATAAACCATTAGTCCATGATTTTTATGTTATTAAATAGATGTAGTTTATTATTATTTTGGTAATTAAATAATTTAAACAAGAATTTTAGTGATTAACACTATTAATAAAAGTTATACTTTTATTATCAAAAGGGGTATTATTTACTATTTAATAACATAGTAAATTTATAATTTTAAAAGATTATGATAATTATTAATTACAATAGATGCACATTTTAAATAGGTACATATTCATAAATATACATGAATTTGTAAATATATTTTATAAAGAAGGATTTACTAAATTAAAATCCTTTTGGAAATTAAAAAAAAAGCTAATGTAATTACAAATTAAAATTTAATACTAAATTTATATTTTGTAACTATTTTTATAATTTTTAAAATAAAATTATAAGAGTTTATTAATTAAATTCTTAATAAATTTAAAAAGAAATAGTTTTATATAATTTCTGATTTAAAAATGATTTTTATTGATTAATAATAATATTAAAAAGTTTTCAGAAGTATAATAATTACAAAAAGGCCTTTAAAAAAATAAAGGCTGGGACTCGGGTTCGAACCCGGGTCCCTAGCCAAGAATGCCACGACCAAACCGCTGGGCCAAGCCCCGGTTTGTGTTCTGAATTGTGAAATAGGTAACAAAAGGTAATTCAAGCAAAATCCCCAAATTCACTCATGAACCTTAGAATCTAGAATCGAGCCAATTCGAATTCGATAATGAAATTAACCATGGGGCTTTTGTTCCCCATATGAAATCGAGTAATAAAATGTCCTCAATTTACCTGATTTCGATTGGATTGAGGGAAACAGGAGATGAACAATGCCGTCGGTTTTCGTTAAAGAAATCGATGTGTGTGTGTTTCAAGTGAAATTGAGTGTACAGATGGATTAGGAAACCCGAATGGAACGTTTTGCCTCGATTTTATAGTTCCAATTTGTTCGATTTAATGTCCAACGGCACTATGGTTTATGTCGGGGGTTACGGATCGAATTGAATGGGTTTAAGACTGTTTCAGGTGGGCTTAATCATCCCATTAAGTTCCATTTGATTAACCGAACGTCTACACTCGATTAATTGCATTATTATTGGGATTTAAGGGTGAACGGTTTTTTATTCGAGATAGTTTCGGTTTCAGGTTGTAAATTCAATCAAACCGTGTTTAAGATCGAATTAACATCCATGTGCGGGTTCGAAATGATTTGATGCTTCAAATAGTGCGGTTTGGGGTGTTAAAAAATGATGCTTTGCGGTGTTTGTGAAGTTTGCCGGAGCTGCGCCGTAGTCGGCCGGCCGGTCACCGGGAAAAAGGGATGGGGGTTGGGTTTTTAAAATATTACACTTAGGTCCCTGCGGTTTTAAGATTTATAAAATTCATTCAAAGTTTAATTTAAAGGAAATTACAGTTTTAGTCCTTGTAGTTTTATCCTTGATATTTCATGCACATTTTATTATTCTATAAGTTTTTAGTCATTTAAAATTATTTTTAAACATTGTTACCAATAGTATTATTATTGTTATTATTATTATTATTATTATTATTATTATTATTATTATTGTTATTATTATCATTATTATTATTATTAGTATTATTATTATTATTTAATAACAAAACAAGTCACAATACCAATAAAATCAAGATTAATAAAATTTCAAAATGAACCCTTGTATTTGTATTAATAACATACATAACACATGCAAGAGATAACGAAATTAACAAAAGATTAACAAAAGTACGGAAGGTCACACCCCAACAATTCAAACTTTGCAAATGTTAGTGAAATTTAAAGTGAGTCTCATCCACACTTTTCACTTACATCAAGTTACAACTTTTTTTCACTCCTTTCCTCCGTATTTCAGCCCACGCTCCGTCTCCATCATTCCATCATATTTGAAGCGTCCTTCTACTAATCAAGAGTGTTCTCAAGTATCATAAGTGAATATCAAGAGATTTTTGAAGTGTTTAAGCACCCTATAACATCTTCTCCATCTTTCATTGCTTAATTTTTAGTAAGAATACTCCTTACTTGTTATTATATATTCATTTTAACCAAGTTTATCTATCTACTAGTTTATAAATAACTATCTTCATCCACAAAGGTTGTTTGTCAAAAATGGTGTTTTTACAAACCAAAGGTTTCAATGTTAAATTTCCTTTAATACATTCTAATATAACCTAAATAAGGATTTTATCTTCAAAAGTAAATACATATACATATATATAAATTTATGTTTGGCCTAAGTCACTAGTTGGTGATTTTATAAAAGTCAAAGGTTGTAGTAGAAATGCAATAAGACGCTACATGGGTTAAGTGGTATTTATGGCTTTTAACACATTTTGTTCAAGTGTTATGAATATGTGTATATCTTACAAGTTATATTTATCTAGTTAGTTATTTAAAGATTATGACAAGTTGGCTAAGTTTACAATAACGTTAAAAATCTAGACATGAGGCTTGTAACATAATATTTAACAAGTTGAGAAATCTTAATTTAATCTATGGTAAGTTTCGTAAAAACTAAGTAAATAAAAGAAGAATTTCACCAAGAAAATAGTTATGTAAGTTATTTACCTTATGTGCAAGTATATATATATATATATATATATATATATATATATATATAATATATATATATATATATATATATATATATATATATATTTATACAAAGGTTATAAAAATATGAAAAACCGAATAATTCCTTAAGAGAAAATACTTCCCAAAAATTACCTTGATGAAAATAATACAAATATTTTATTATATAAATATATGATATTATTTGAAACCCTAACTTTTCTATAATTTCACATGTGAAGTATATATTTATTTATTTAACTCTCGAGTCACAACTCGGGTCGAGCCGAAATAATATTTCATTACCCAAATAATATAGCGACTTCAAAATACAAGGGTTTCCGCACGCACTCGAATGTAATATAATTTACTAATATTTTTCTAGTGATATATATTTTCATGAGTACAAGTTTTAAATCACCAACGGGTCATCAAGTCAAAAGTTTTAATACCTAGACTCATGTTACAAGCTCATATTACACTAGAAGCAATACTTAGGCTTAAGTTGCCTTGTTCATTCTAGGGTGAACTTAGGTGGAAATATTCTCGAGTACTTGGTACATTAACAGATTTGCATACCCGACTACTCACAGGACAGGTGAGTTTCACGGCCTTATTTTTACTTATTTTCATTTTAGGGGAGATTACATGAAAAATTACTATTTTCATGGATACAATTACTTGTCAATGGTTTTACATGTTATATAAGTTGTTTACTTACCGTATGAAGTCTCCTGTTATTGGACCGTTAGTTTATTTCCCAAAGTGAGGTAATCATGGATAGTACTATTGGGTTTAACTACCCCACCCGGGTTAATTACCCTAACCTTGACTGAAGGTCTCAACAGGTGCATTATTAGCATGTTCACCCCCGTGCTTATGGTAGGCATGGGTAGGGGCAATCTATTACAGTTACAGTGTAGCTTCGGTTGCTGTGCTTATATAATGTTGTAGTATTGTGTGATTGACAATCAAATCATGAAAAGAATTATGGTCCATTACACTGCTTACTATTACTTTAAAACCTGTGAACTCACCTACTTTATGTTGACATATTTTCCTACATGTTTTCTCAGGTATTTGATATTTGCATCAAGTTAAGCTAGCATGGATCACATCGCTTTTGGGTCCATTCATGCTATTTAGGACATTTATTTATGTATTTGTTGTGTTTTGAAAACAATTTACATTAGTTCTACTGCTTTCGTAATTTAACTCTGAAACCAATTTATGTATTTTTAAACTCATTTGCAACGTATGTTTTACCAAATCATGTAGTGATCAATAAATGACTATGATTTCATGATGTTCATGCCCCGCAGGAAACCGTCATGGTTGGGGGTGTGACAGATTGGTATCAAAGGCATTGGTTATAGGTAATTAGGTTGCATTTAGTGAGCCTAGACTATAACAGTAGCTCATGGCATTACTTTAGTACATTATGCATTAACCTGACTTATATTAATTGTACTTGTGTGTTGCCTTGTCATAGAGATGTCATCCGCATCTAGACCGATCTACATCGCGGACACAGATTAGGAGTATGGACTTGCATCTCCGACCTCGTCTACAGGGTCCATACCTGCCTTTTAGACTTCTACGCCAGACGTTGTGCTTCAGCTGACAGGCCCCATCGAGGCCGAGACCTTACCCACGACCTGATATTCTAGGTTACCTCCCCTTCCCCCAGGCACGTATTGGTGGATGCCTGCACCAGGGGCTCACGCCAGCCTTCCAGAGGAGCTCGTTCCAGGAGTCACACGCATCATTAGACCAATGATACTGATGACTATTCCAGTGACCATGTCATAAATTTTTATCGAGCCACCACTTGCACCTAGCCACACGACCATTGATCCCAGCTAGCTGATCCAGCACCCGAGGTAGTTGATACCCTCCCCGAGCCTACTGATCCCACTCCTCAGTCGGCTGACACCAAGATAGTCGACCTCGATTCTAAGACTACTGATTCTGTCTCACAGACGTCCGACACCGACCCGGTGGATTCCAATCTGGACCCTACTGAGGCTGATCCTCGTTTTGTTGACTCTATTCCACAGCTAGTCGACCCGATTCCCCAGCCTACTGATTTAGCCTTCCAGCCTACTGACCTTACCCCTCAAATTCCAGACACTGACCCTCGTGATTCCACCCCGAGCCCGCCCTAAAAGGCGCAGGATTGATATCCGCCGATGGGAGTGGAAGCCCAGCCGGTTGGACGAGTGGAGGGACATAGAGGGTATTCCCTCTACCTTTGAGGTGGGAGAGTCATCACATGCCCCACATCTGATACCACTCACATGAGTGTCGGTGGAGCTCATCATGCCCTTACTAATGGCACGATCTGCGAGGCACGACCAGCAGTTACTTGAGATACGTGCTGAGCTTACTAGACTTCAGGAGACCATTGATATGGAGGACGTGGAGGGCCGACTTTTATCGATCAAGGAGAGCAGATACCTCTATGATTAGGCCCTACACACGATGCACGATCGACTCACTAGGGTTCAACAGGAGATGGCGGTAGTGACACAGAGAGTGGAGGCGGCAAAGCAGAGGGCTACACTGGCTGAACAGCGCGCGACAAGGGCTGAAGAGAGTGTGACCATAATGGAGGAGTGTTTGGAGTCCTCTACCACACTTGTGACCGTATGTATGCCGATGGCTTTGGCAGCAGTGCAGACATGCACATTTGCTTGCTTGTTTCGTTGATTGCCTATCGTGAGCAGGCTGTGCTCAAGTAATATTTGGATATGAACTTGTTGTAGGAGTAATGTACTCTTAAAATACTTTGTAATCCGTACTATTTATTATCAAATGATATTATCTTTTATATTGCGTGGTTGCTTGGTTGTTATAATTGTTTACTTTTGGTGCACATGTGTTTGACATTGTTACATATTGTCTTATCTTACTTATCAATATGATTTGAAGAAACATGACACCATGAAGCAGAAACGTCCGAACCTACATGGGAAACAGTGCTCCCATGACAGCTGAGGCCATTGAGCAGCTAGTGGCACAACGAGTAGCAGATGCCATTGCACATCATGAGGCGAATCGCAGCCCAGGAGGATCCGAGGTGAATGGAGGAAATGGAAGTGGCGCAGGAGGTATCATAATATTTGGCGTAATTAAAGAATTGAGATAAAAGGGATGCTACAACACAAGAATTTGGTTCATTGTTAATGTTTAATTGTTACTAATATGATTAAACCTACAACACAAGATCCGATGCCAATACCAAGGGATGCTCCTACAAGAATTTTTGAATTGCAAACCACTTAACTTTTGCGGTAATGAAGGAGCTGTTGGCCTGGTCTGTTGGATTGAGAAGATGGAGTCAGTTGAGCGAATCAGTAACTGTGCCGAGGAGAATAAGACAAAATTTGCCACGTGTACCTTTCAGGGTCAAGCACTTACTTGGTGGAATGCTTATGCCCATACCTTGGGTATTGATGCTGCTTATCAAATCACATGGGAGGAGTTGAAACAGATGCTAACTGACGAATACTACCCTCGGAATGAATTACAAAAGCTTGAGGTAGAATTCTGGAACCACACCATGAAAGGCACGGAAGTGACAAGCTACACCACTCGATTTTATGATCTTGCCCACTTATGCCCCCACATGGTTAACCCAGAATTCAAGCGGATAGAAAGGTATATTTGGGGTCTTGCACCCCAAATCCAAAGCATGGTGACCTCATCCAAGCCAACCACCATCCAAGAAGCGGTCAGAATAGCTCATGATTTGACTGATCAAGCTGTGCGTCAGAGAGTGTTTGTGAAGAAGACTGTGGTAGAGAGGAGTTATGACAACAAGAGGAAGTGGGACAACAACCATGGCAGGAATACTCCACATCAAACTCAAAACAAACAAGAAGTTGTTAGGGCTTTCACTACTGCCCCATCTGAGAAGAAAGCAAAAGGTGGGTATGTTCGAACCCTACCCAAGTGTAAGAAGTGCAACTTCCATCATTTGGGCGCTTGCATGGACTCCATGTGTCAGAAATGTAAGTATTTTGGTCATGCAACTAAGGATTGTCACAAGGCGAACCCTACCCCCAAAACAGGAAATAATAAGGGATGTTTTGAATGTGGCATTGTTGGACATTTTCGCAGGGATTATCCGAACTTAAAGCAAACTGGTGGAAACAATGCACGTGGCCGAACTTTTGTGATTGGAGCTGGAGAAGCTCGACAGGACTGAACATTGTCACGGGTACGTTTCTCGTAAACAATCACTATGCATCTATCTTATTCGATACGGGCCCCAATAGGAGTTTCGTATCTAGTGAATTTAGTCCATTGCTTGGAACTACTCCTACATATTTGACTTCTAAGTATGCAATAGAGTTAGCTGACGGTAAATTAATTGAAATCGACAAAATAATACGAGGGTGCATTTTAAGTTTGGCTTATTACTCGTTCGACATTGATTTGCTACCTGTGACACTCGGGAGTTTCGATATCGTTATTGGCATGGATTGGTTGTCGAAAAATCAAGCGGAAATCGTTTGTCGTAAGAAGATTGTTCGCATTCCACTTCCGAGTGGAGAGATAATATCGATTCAAGGAGAAAAGTGTGACACTATGCTAAGGATCATTACGTGTATGAAGGCCTGGAAGTACTTACGAAAAGGCTATCATGCAAATTTGGCACACGTGATAGAGAAGCAAGCGGAGGAGAAAAGAATTGAGGACATACCTATCGTGCGAGACTACCCAGAAGTCTTTCCCGAAGACTTGCCCTGACTTTCACCCCAAAGACAAGTCGAATTTCGAACTGAATTGGTACCTGGAGCTGCTCTAGTAGCATGATCACCATACCGACTAGCACCATCAGAGATGCAAGAGTTGTCTACCCAACTGCAACAATTGTTAGATAAAGGATTCATAAGGCCGAGTTTCTCACCCAGGGAAGCTTCGGTCTTGTTTGTCAAGAAGAAGGATGGATCATTCCGAATGTGCATTGACTATCAGGATTAAACAAGCTCACCATCAAGAATCGGTATCCACTTCCACAAATCGACGACTTATTTGATCAACTTCAAGGATCTAGCTATTACTCAAAGATTGATTTACGTTCGGGATATTACCAATTACGTATCCAAGAGGAGGATGTCCCTAAGACCGCATTCTAAACTCGTTATGGTCACTACGAGTTCATGGTCATGCCATTTGGGTTAACCAATGCACCAGCCGTATTCATGGACCTTATGAATAGAGTGTGCAAACCCTACTTGGATAAATTCGTGATCGTCTTCATCGATGATATTTTGATATGTTCGCGAACCAAGGATGAGCACGAACAACATTTAAGGTTAATCCTGGAACTACTCAAGAATGAGAAATTGTACGCAAAATTCTCAAAATGCGACTTCTGGATCCGAGAAGTGCAATTTCTCGGGCATGTGGTCAATGAGAAGGGAATACATGTTGACCCATCCAAGATAAAAGCCATTAACAACTGTGAAGCACCGAAGACCCCGACTGAGGTGAGATAATTCCTAGGTTTGGCAGGTTATAACCGACGCTTTATTGAAAATTTCTCCAAAATAGCCCAACCGCTGACGACCTTGACCCAGAAAGACAAGAAGTTCGATTGGAGTGATAAACAAGAAGCATCATTTCAATTATTAAAGCAAAAGCTGTGTTGTGCACCAATTCTGTCCCTACCAGAGGGAACCGATGGTTTTGTGATGTACAGCGACACATCACGATAAGGACTCGGTTGTGTTCTGATGCAAAACGACAAGGTTCTTGCTTATGCTTCTCGATAATTGAAAGCGCATGAGAAAAATTACACTACTCATGACCTGGAATTGGGACCTATTGTTTTTGCACTTAAAATTTGGAGACACTATTTGTATGGTACCAAGTGTACTATATTCACTGATCATAAAAGCCTTTAACACATTATCAATCAGAAAGAACTAAACATGAGACAACGCAGGTGGGTTGAGTTACTAAACGACTATGATTGCGAGATTCCTTATCACCCTGGAAATGCAAATGTTGTAGCAGAAGCTCTGAGCAGGAAAGAACGAACCAAGACCTTGCGAGTGCGAGCGTTGGGAATGACGATCCATACGAGTCTAACTACTCAAATTTGCGACACTCGGTCCGAAGCCCTAAAACAGAAAAATTTGAGGGACGAATCTCTTTGCGGCATGAATAAACAATTTGAGATCAAGTATGATGGAGCTCGCTACTTCATGAATCAAATTTGGGTACCAAATTTTAGAAATTTAAGGGATCTGGTGATGAATGAGGCACACAAATCCAGATACTCCATCCACCCGGGCTCTGATAAGATGTATCAGGACCTAAAGGAGTTATATTGGTGGCCTAACATGAAAGTTGATATAGCCATCTATATTAGCAAGTGCCTCACGTGTTCCAAGGTCAAGACAGAATATCAAAAACCATCAGGATTACTGCACCAACCAGAAATTTCACAATGGAAATGGGAATAGATTTTCATAGACTTTATCACAAAACTACCCAAGACATCCACCGGTTGTGATACGATTTGGGTAATTGTGGACCGACTAACGAAGTCTGCACATTTCCTACCAATTAAGGAAACTGATAAAATGGAAAGGTTGACTAGGATTTATCTCAAGGAGGTTGTCTCAAGACATGGAGTGCCAATCTCCATTATCTCCAATCGAGACAATCGATTCACCTCTAGATTCTGGCAATCATTACAAAAAGCCTTGGGTACATGATTGGATATGAGTACCGCATACCACCCCCAAACGGATGGTCAGAGCGAAAGGACTATCCAAACATTGGAAGACATGCTTAGAGCTTGTGTGATAGACTTCGGACACCGTTGGGATACTCATCTACCTTTAGCCAAATTTTCTTACAATAATAGTTATCACACTAGTATTATGGCTGCACCATTTGAAGCATTATACGAAAGGAAGTGTCGATCACCATTGTGTTGGACTGGGGTAGGCGATAGTCAACTTACTGGTCCTGAGATCATACACGAAACCACAGAAAAGATTGCTCAAATTCAAAACTAACTCAAAGCCGCGTGTAACCATCAGAAAAGTTATGCTGAAGTGAGACGCAAACCATTAGAATTCCAAGTGGGAGATAAAGTTACTTAAAGTCTCACCTTGGAAAGGAGTTATTCATTTTGGTAAACGTGGTAAGCTAAATCCTAGATACATTGGACCATTTGAAATTCTAGCAAGGATTGGTCCTGTAGCTTACAAACTCAAGCTACCACAAGAACTTAGTAGTGTTCATGACACTTTCACGTATCAAGTCTGAAGAAGTGTCTGTCAGATAAAACCCTAGTTATACCACTCGATGAGGCTAAGATCGATGATCAACTTCATTTTGTTAAGAAACCCGTTGAGATCATGGATCGAGAGGTGAAGAGGATGAAACAAAGCTGTATCCCATCGTGAAGGTCCGGTGGAATTCCAGACGAGGACCAGAATTTACTTGGGAATGCTAGGATCAAATGAGACTCAAATACCCTTACTTTTTTGAAACCTTAGCGACTACAGAAGACACTAGCTGAATTTCGGGATGAAATTCTTTCTAACATGGGAAGTATGTGACAACTGACAAATTTCAGGTCAATACCCGGCCCTACTTAGTCCTAATTATGCATATTATACATGAGTTTAAATTGAGTTCTAATCATTTAAAGTCATTTAATGCATTGCATAATTCCATGCATAACCTTACATGCATCGGTGATTCGGCTTAATTACCAGTCTTGCACGCGGTACATCCGGCACACACGAACGTTGGTGATTATTAATATATATGTGCTAATTTATATTTTAAAGTGTTTCAAAGTGTTTTATGACCCAAAATATATATGTTAAAAAAAGTCTAAATTTGTTATAAAATCTAAACGCGCAAATTGAAAATCTACCCGGTACAAAATCCTTTTAACGTGACTACTCGATACGCCATGTATTAATAACATACCATAAATAATTAAATACATGATGTTATATATGCTATTATATTAATTGAATTATATTTTAAAAAGCAAAAAGTAAAAATATAAAAATATGTAAAAAAATTTATAGTGTAACAAATACCACCCAAAATACCCAATACTATAAAAAAATTGAAAACCAAACACCCACCCCCCACCCTTGAGCCATCCACCACCACCACTTTTTCTCCTTTTTTTTCTTTACACAAAATCTTCACAAATATCTCCTTTGACTTGCAAACTTTGAAGATTTCCCTTTTAGTGAAACAAATTCATGAAGGATTAAAGACAGGTACTCGTGCTACCTAAATTAAAACCCCATCCTCCTATTGTACGTGAGCTAGCTTCCCAAACCCCAACAATTCAAACTTTGCAAATGTTAGTGAATTTCAAAGCGAGTCTCATCCACACTTTTCACTTACATCAAATTACAACATTCATTTTAACTCCTTTTCTCCATATTTCGGCCCACCCTCCTCCATCATATTTGAAGCTTCCTTCTACTAATCAAGAGTGTTCCCAAGTATCATAAGTGAAGATCAAGAGATTTTTGAAGTGTTTAAGCACCCTAACATCTTCTCCATCTTTCTTTGCTTAATTCTTAGTAAGAATACTCCTTACTTGTTATTATATATTTCATTTTACCAAGTTTATCTATCTACTAGTTTATAAGTAACTATCTTCATCCACAAAGGTTGTTTGTCAAAATGGTGTTTTTACAAACCAAAGGTTTCAATGTTAAAATTTCATCTAATACATTCTAATATAATCTAAATAAGGATTTTATCTTCAAAAGTAAATACATATACGTATATATAAATTCATGTTTGACCTAAGTCACTAGTTGGTGGTTTTATAAAAGTCAAAGGTTATAGTAGAAATACAATAAGACGTTACATGGGTTAAGTGGTATTTATGGCTTTTAACACATTTTGTTCAAGTGTTATGAATGTGTGTGTATCTTACAAGTTATATTTATCTGGTTAGTTATTTAAAGATTATGACAAGTTGGCTAAGTTTATAAATAATGTTAAAAATCTAGACATGAGGCTTGTAACATAAAATTATAGGATTTAAATGTATTCAGACAAGTGGTAAATGGTTTAATGTGACTAAGTATTTTTATTAAAGAGAAGATACCATAAAGTCTAGTTACAAACCTTATGACATAATAATAATATTTAACAAGTTGAGAAAATCTTAATTTAATCTATGGTAAGTTTCGTAAAAACTAAGTAAATAAAAGAAGAATTTCACCAAGAAGATAGTTATGTAAGTTATTTACCTTATGTGCAAGTATATATATATATATATATATATAAAGGTTATAAAAATTTGAAAAACCGGATAAGTCCTTAAGAGAAAATATTTCCCAAAAATTACCTTGATAAAAATAATACAAATATTTTATTACATAAATATATGATATTATTTTTAAACCCTAATTTTTTTATAATTTCCCATGTGAAGTATGTATTTAATTATTTAACTCTCGAGTCACAACTCGGGTCGAGCCGAAATAATATTTCATTACCCAAATAATATATCGATTTCAAATAATTTACTAATATTTTCCAAGTAATATATATATTTCATGAGTACAAGTTTTAAATCACCAACGGGTCGTCAAGTCAAAAGTTTTAATACCTAGACTCGTGGATGAAAAGGTTACATGCTCATATTACACAAGGAGCAATACTTAGACTTAAGTTGCCTTGTTCATTCTTGGTGAACTTAGGTGGAAATATTCTCGAGTACTTGGTACATTCACAGATTTGCATACCCGACTACTCACAGGACAGGTGAGTTTCACGACCCTATTTTTACTTATTTTCATTTTAGGGAGATTACATGCAAAATTACTATTTTCATATACACAATTACTTGTCAATGATTTGACATGTTATATAAGTTGTTTACTTACCGTATGAAGTCCTCAGTTATCGGACCATTAGTTTATTTTTCAAAGTGAGGTAATCATGGATAGTACTATTGGGTTTGACTACCCCACCCGGGTTAATTATCCTAACCTTGACTGGAGGTCTAAACGGGTGCATTATTAGCTTGTTCACCCCCGTGCTTACGGTAGGCATGGGTAGGGGCAATCTATTACAGTTACAGTCTAGCTTCGGTTGCGGTGCTTATATAATGTTGTATATTGTATGATCAATAATCAAATCATGGAAAGAATTATGGTCCATTACACTGCTTACTATTACTTTAAAACCTGTGAACTCACCAACTTTATGTTGGCATATTTTCCTACATGTTTTCTCAGGTATTTGATATTTGCATCAAGTTAAGCTAGCATGGATCACATCGCTTTTGGGGCCATTCATGCTATTTGGGACATTTATTTCTGTATTTGTCGTGTTTTGAAAACAATTTACATTAGTTTAGTGCTTCCGCAATTTAACTCTGAAAACTCATTTGCAACGTATGGTTTACCAAATCATATAGTGGTCGATCAATGACTATGATTCCATAACGTTCATGCCCCGTGGGAAACCACCGTGGTTGGGGGTGTGACACTCCATAACCTTATTATATGGTATCCCAATAATCTATGATATAATAATCAACATTCTAAGGATAAATTAATACCGATTATATATTTTAATTAATCCGTAATTTCATGATTAAGTTTTAAAGTCAAAGTTGTATGACAGTGGGTTCTCACTTTTCAAGTTCTAATTCACTTTTTTAAATGTTATAAATATAATTATATTTACATCCCGACCCATCCCGATCAAGAGCTGCGTCTAATATAGAAACAATTTTACGTAGAGATTCACGATAAACACTTATATTTAGTATTGACTAGAGCTTCCACATTTTATTCTTCATCTCTATCTTTATAATTACACTAAAAATTATTATTTTTTCACTAATTTTTTTAAATAAATAATACTTTTTATATATTTATTACTACATTTTCTCTTTTATCTACTCACAATCACTTTAAAAAATATTAAAAAATTAATAGAGATGAACGGAGTATTACCAAATATAAATATAAACAATGACATGTTCTTTATCTTTTACTCACAATCACTCACAAATCACAATCATTCTTTATAATATAGATACCATACTCACAAAATAAACAAAGGATGAGATATAAATGTTGTTAAAACATATACTAAACCGTCCAAATATATGTATACGTATATAGGCTTCCGTACGTCAAATCGGTTATGACGTTGAATAGTTATCTCCAGACAAAAATAATAATTTGGTCTTTTGTACTTGTTCAATTATTTGATTAAACATAAACAAAGATGTAATTGTTATTTTAAGATTTTGAAATAAATACATTTGAAAAGTCAAATCATTGTTGTTGTTGTTATTATATATATATATATATATATATATATATATATATATATACTATTTTGTTATTATCAGTATATAATTTATTATGATTATGATCATTGTTGGCCACGAGGTCCACGACTTAAAAGGCATATGCGGTAAATTAAATTCGAAAGGCCAATATGACAATATCAACCCATCAAGCTACTATTTAATTGGATATTCTTTTATTATATGGTTTTTTATTTGACAACGTGTTTCTTTGTAATTTCCAAACAATGCCTTTTTTAATCATCTCTTTGAAAGCCAAATACAAGTTGTCACACCCCGAAAAAACCCGCTAGGTTACACGTGGTTTGGGATTCTTGCCCAAAAATCAATTCCAACCCGGGTTCTACACGACCGGGATCAACACACGTTAAACCCGGTTTTAGCCGTTGGACGGAACTGAACGTTATATAATGGTCAATTAATCATTTTGAGCATTTTTTCAGGACCATTTTATCTCTATATGCTAGTATAAAATATGTATTAGATGTAATAGTTTGATTACAACACTCAAAAACACAAAACGTGTTCGAAAAACACACACAAAAAAAAGAAAAGAAAAAACTCAAAAATTCAAACACACTCTCAAGTCTCAAAACAGTGACATATTGTATAGGATTAAATTTTACGGTTGGTCACTATGATTTTATTTAAATTTTGTATTTGGTCCCTAATCTTTAAAAATTGTGAAAATAGTCCCCAATCTTTATATTCTCTTTGGTTTTATTTCAAGAACTTAACTTTTGTTAAATCCATAAGTTAACTCAAGGGTATTTTCGTCAACTTCAAAACATTACCACGTGCCCCGCACAGACTAAAACCAAAACCAACCGTTCCCTACCCCTTTTTTATGCATTTAATTATGTTCATCTTCTCGCACGACATTTCAAGCTTTCTTGTTCTTAAAAATTTCATAGTTTCGATTCAAATCAGTTTCGCACATCAAAAAGATTTTCAAAAACGAACAATGTTACGTTTCTATGGCATGAAATCGCTATCATAATCAAGAACTCATAGCTTAGTATGAACAGTGGCGGAGCTTGAACAAAAACTTAGAGGGGGCGGACTCTATATTTATTAAAAAAATTCCACTACCGGACCGAAAATTTACACTACCGAGTCGAAAATTAACACTACTAACGAATTTTTTAAACAGCGTATCTTTTCACACATATAAAATGTTATAAAAACGGTCTTTTTTAAACGTAAAACTGTTTTTCTAAAGAAAATTAAAAAAAATTAACTGAAATCCATAGTTTTTAAACAATGAGATATTTATAAAAATAATATTTTGTCAAATCAAACTTTTATTAAATACGAAAATGAATTTATAAAACAAAATAACTAAAAACCATAGTTTTGACATAATGAGGATTTTTATTACAAAGGGCGTTTTATAAAAATAATATTCTTAGAACGAAATGTTTCTTAACATATTTTTTTAAATGAGAGTTTTAAAAACACTTTTCTAAAATGAAATTATATAAAAAATAATAAAAATTTTATTAACTAAAGTAGTTACTCATACGTAATTTTAGTTATATCTTATATCAAATAGTTTTATATATTTCCTAACTTATCATTAATTTTTAATATGTTTTATTAACCTAGTTCCCTAATACTCTCTTTAAGTGGAATGGAAGGATTTGTAAAGAAAACTAACATTATCCACCCTACATATAAACAAATGAAAAGAAAATGATACTTATTGGACCTTTAGGGTTCTTCATGACTTCGGGGAATAATAATATTATTAATAATCGAAACACGGCAACAGTTGATGTTTCTATCTTCAACTTCAACACGGAAATTTTTTTGACGACGTCCGTATACAATTTTTCTGTTTTTAAAGTAATTGTCATTCCATTATTGGCGTTCATGATTCTTTTACAGAACGAATTCAAAGTCATTAATGGACAACTTTTCTAACACGTGAAAGATTATTATATTCATCATGTTTAAACCTTTGTATTATTACTCATCACAGTTTTTCAAACACAAACCAAATGTTACGGAAGCTTATTTTCTAACTTTAATACATGGGTCACGCAAGTAAAAAGATTATAGTCGATAAAGTATTGCGTATTGTATGAGTTTAAATCATCATTGACTGAAATATACTTTGGCCTAATTAGGGAGTGAGGCCCCTCAATAGTAAGTTACTGCTATATGTTTGCTGCGGTAGGAGAGGACTAAGGGCGGTTTTTACTCACACAACCGAAAGAGATGCGCTGCTAATGGGGCTCAATCCCCGGTCAATACTTGCAACTGGTCGTACTAAGGAGCAATGACTACTAACTACTTTGGCTTAAGGCTAGATAAATACATTGGGTGTAATCACTCTGGCTCTTCATTGAGTTGGCTGCTCAGGGGATTGATAGAACCCAAAAAGTCGGCTTGATTAACTTCAAATAAAAAGTACAAATAGAGCCCTGTTCGAGAAGGGTGATCTCCAATTATAAGGTTTAGAAACCCCACTTTTGATAAACTAAATAAAGACAGCCACACACATCCTAATAAGTAAACATAAATAGGAAGAATAGGGACAGTTAGGCTGCAATTACTCCCTAAAAAATAGCTAACCATTCATCCACTAACCCCACTAGGCTGCGGGCCCGCCAACCCACCCAATTAGGATCTGGGTTTGTATCAGGGATCCTCGCTTGTCTAGACATCGGTACAATGGAAGACCTGTTTTCAATTTCATAACCTTTTTCTTTAGTTGAAATATATCCACTACACAGATTTTCCTATACAGAAAGATAAAAGACTTTTTTGATCTCCATTCTCTAACGAATATCTCTTTTTGGATCGTGAGAGTGAAAGCAGTTCAAGTCAGGGTATGAAGAACGGGGTTTGCAGCATTAACATAAAAAATCCAAGACGCGATGAAAACCCACCCCATCATATAGAAGAGTAGACATGTGATGTTTAGAAAACATAAACTTTGGAGCAATAAGAGATAGCATAGAGCTATCAGCTACATGCTACAAATAAAAATAAAGTTTCCATCCTAAGACGCTAGTTGAGTTGCTAGAGGTCTTCCGGCACACTTAAAGCGTTTAGGAGGCACAACTCCTCGCTTTACGTTAGTGGACCATAAGGGAGAGTGATACGAACCTTCTTATTTACATTGATATGAGCTTAATCATTTTGGGCTGTATTAGGGAATTGGGTAGGTCTATAACCTGCTTTGAAAATATCCAGTTGACCCATTCAATTAGAAGTACGTATATGGGGGAAAACTGAATTAGTGGGGGATGTTAGTGTGACAATCAGTTACATTTGGTATTATTAATAGTTGTTTTGATTTAAATTAGAGATATCGATGTATTGTTTATCAACTAGGGTTTTTACCTTGTAATTGGAGATTTAGCTTATCTCGAATCAGGCTTTTTAATCATAAATCTAAGCTTTTGATTTCCGGTATCTATCATTTGGTTCCATTGCCGGGAAATCGAATGGCACCTTCAACCCGGAATTTGGTAGATTAGTTAGCAACCATTTCAGAAAAATTAGATGCTATTCTTGCATCTTCGAGGGAAGATGTTGAAGAAATCAAAGCTCAGGGGCACACAGAAGGTCGATCTACAGCAAAACTACCACTACCGGAGCTACTGACTACATCACCAACGCCGCCCAAATCACTGAATCCACCACCGGGACTACCGACTATGCCACCACCGCCGCCAAAATTACCGACTCCACCACCTCCGCCGCCAAAACTACCGGGACTGCTGCCGCCGCCAAAGCAGCCATCTTCCATCACTAAAACTACCGACACATCAACCACCACCACCGAAACTACCCATTTTGACTACGTCAATAACCATCTTGACACACAAAAAGACATCCTAGCCTCCAAGCCCTCCACCCTTGCAGAAGAGAGCTTACTCTCTTTTTTCCACCAAAATCAAAAAACTTGGTTTGGAATTGTGTCGTTACATCTACAAGCATAATAAAGATGATATATTGGAGAGCTTTGAAAATAAGAAGTTGATGTATCAACAGGATAAGGAATCAAAGAGCCCTATAGAGAAATGATGTATGTGGATGTATATGACAAAGCTAGTTTGCTACAACATGAGAAGGGACATATGGATGTATCATCATCGTCAAAAGCTATGAATATTGGAAAACATAAAAGAATGGATAATTCGTATGAGTCTCAACATGTTAGGAATAAGGATGTAAAAGCTGATTTGAAACGCAGGGACTTAGCCGGCCAATTTCCTTCCTCCCGACTTGAGGACAAGTCGATTTTCCGGGCCGGAAGTATTGATACGAACCTTCTTATTTACATTGACATGAGCTGAATCATTTTGGGCTGCATTAGGGAATTAGGTGGGCCTATAACCTGCTTTGAAAATATCCAGTTGACCCATTCAATTAGAAGTACGTATACGAGGGAAAACTGAATTAGTGGGGGATGTTAGTGTGACAATCAGTTACATTTGGTATTATTAATAGTTGTTTTGATTTAGATTAGGGATATCGATGTATTGTTTATCAACTAGGGTTTTTACCTTGTAATTGGAGATTTAGCCTATCTCGAATTAAGCTTTTTAATCATAAATCTAAGCTTTTGATTTCCGGTATCTATCAAAGAGATTCAGAAATCTCAAGACTATATTTACTCAGCAGGTCAGGGACACGAATATGGTTCAAGGACCCAAGCCAAGGGGCTCATAAACTATTTTTCTCTAGGAAGAATTTAAGAGGGGCCAACAAGACTGATACGTCTCTTCAGCTCCATTCAGCCTTTTGATCAAAGAGACCATATGGCTAAAAATGGTTCTTTTTATTTTCTAGTTATTTGTGGTTCTCTAATTAACGTTCCCCTACTAGGGTATAGAATTGGTGAGAGTTGTGATTGTTAAGTATCTACACAACAGAGCACATCACACACAAAAAAACAATAATCAAGAACACAAGAATTTTACATGATTCGAATTTGGTGAGGATCCTACATAACTATGGTTTTTTTTATTAGCTTGTTACAAAGATAGACTAGCTAGGGTTTTCAACTTAACGAACAAAAAAAAATAATTCACAGGCCCAAGCCCAAGCCCAAGCCCAAAGCCTTCGTGAACCCAACACTTGTCATATATTTTTGCGGTTTATGCTTTGTGCAATCTACAATGTGTCCATTTGACACTAATATTTTCATATCTTGTAAAACTAAGATGAATTATGAAAGAACCAATGCAAAACAAAAGAGAGCATGTTATAAGTTATATTGCATCGCAATAAATGGCACATCTTTCTCATTTCACATGTACAAGAGAAATTGCATCTACAAAAAACGAGTACAAGAAAAAGCTAATTAAGTACCTTCATCAAAATTCACCCTTTCACCAGTGGAGAATAAGTTCCAGAACAGCGCTGCTGAGAAATAGAGAAGTGCTGTCAGCAATAAGAATCCCTGAAAGGAACCCACCAATTCCACAAAGAAACCAGCTCCAACCGTCCCGATTATGGCAGCTAATGTGCCTGCAGTATTTGACATGCCTATACAACAAAAATATAATATGATTAAAAGAAAAAAAATAAATATCATCTAAGTAATATAACTTTTGTAATCATATTTGACATGCTAGTTATTTCTAAATAATAAAAGAGTACAAGCCTAAAAGTCTAGACAAAAATAATAATAAAAAAAAAATATTTGTGGTCAACCCAACTTGACCTAACTATCCGTTTTGCCACTTCTAGTCAAAATCGATATATATATCATATGTGCGCGTGCGTGTGTTTGTGCGCGAGCATTCGTGTGTGTGTAAGTATATGTGAATCATAAGTTAGGTCCCTTACCATGTAGAACGCCAGAATACTGTGGAGCAATCTCCTGTTCAAAAGTAAATTGAATATATGTAAGCCAAGTGAGATGAAATCTAAGGTCTTTAATCAAGTCTAGAGGTTGCAATTTCAATCCATTAAAATGGAAACGAGTCTATCATGGTGTATTTGATTAAGAATAATGGGTCAAATGTGTCAATCAGGTTATATCTAATTTTAATTGGACTGGACAGGTTAAACGGGCCAACAATTACTTCATGTGTATTCAAATTCTTATGATGTCCAGAACTTTTTTAAATAAAGTAGATCACTATTGTAATCAATACAATAAGTCATTAACTACTAACAAAATAAAAAAAAATCTGGACCGAAAAAGTGTTCGTGGATGAACCCGCCCCAACCCATTTGGAATGCACATGAGAATTATGCTTTTAGGAACGCGCCTATAACCCAACCTGCTCATTTGCCACCTCTAATCATGACACAAGAAAAGACAGTACCTGAAGATTTACAAGGAAGCCACAGTGACTAAATGATTTCAACCCCACAGCCAAAGTAAGCCAAGCAGACGCTAGTACTGGGCTTTTTGCCATAATCAAACCAATAAGAGCAACACCGGGTCCCACAAAACCAATTGACTGAAAGAATTCAAGCAAAAAGGATTAAGAAAATGTTTTTCTCCTGAAAAGAACAAAGATCAACTATTACTTGATAATTTGGTGTGGATGCTTTTACAATCCACTCTCTGAACGATTTAATGGTTATCTAGTTGGGATATAATCCATATTAACGCACCTGCATAATTTTGCGAGTCAAACTTACAGTCATGCCACTTTGAATCAGTTTGTCAGAAAAAACACCAGCAAAGTACCCTACTAATGCCATCATACTCCAGGGAACAGCACTAAACCATGCTGCTTGTCGAAGGTCAACATGATATCTGTACAAAAAAAGAGAACACCCACCAGTCATGATATATTAATTCAGTATGTGATTATTTAGATATCTGGAGAGAAACGAGTACGCCAGTACAACTTACTGTTTTAAAGTAAATCGGCATCCATGAAAGAATAACAAAGAATCCCGTGGATAAAGGTATATTTCAATACAAAAATTTAGTATCATCGATGATAATAGTCACTGAAACTAACATAAAGGACATATATGTATGAATATCAACTTAGACATAAAACATAATTAAGATTTTCCTTTTGAA
>JACCIY010000934.1:0-44074 GCA_025506505.1 Flaveria sonorensis
TTTTATACTGCTTGACAATAAAATGATAATTGCAAACGCTTCAAGGGGTTCTTTGTGTAAGGCATTGAAAAAATCAGAGTGGGATGGTGATTATTCCGCCTTTGTGATGGCAAGGACGCAGAGGAAGTCCGGTGTGACCCATGTTTTATTTTGCAAGATGGTGAATATGAAGACGAGGTGGGGTGAAGAAGAGGGCTGTGGTTTATTTTTTCAATTTTTCTGTTTTTAGTTCTATTCGTGACAGGAATCTTTTGGTTTATGTTTTATATATAATTTTGGATTTTTTATTGTAATTCGAATAACTAGTGACTTAGAAAGCAAAAGTAAAAGTATATCTGATACAGAGACTTTTCTTTTGATTAACTCTTACTCCTATAATTCATTTGAGCAGCCAACTCTTAAAAAATCATGTCAGCATGGGGCCTTTCCCCCATAGTTTAATTACCAAATGCTACAATATCTTTTTACACTTTTAATTGCCTTAATCAAAAGTCAAGATTTACTTTGTATACTTTCCAACAAAACCCGATTCTATTTGATCTAGTTCACACATGTATGTGTGACCACTTTACCTTATTTTGATTTTTTTATTTTATTTTGTTGGGGTGTTCGGAATAGGGCTGGGGAATGGGTTGGGGTCGGATGCCGAAAATAAAACACCATCTTAGTTTTTTTGGGGCTTAACCAAGGCTCATTAGTTTGGCGAGTAACCTCTGACGCTCTCAATTATGCTAACGACTACAATGCCGTTAAAAATGGGCAGTTAGATGTTTTTTTTAATAAAACTGGATTACTTATTTTCCATTATATATATACTCGTCAACATTTACTTATTCTCGGTAATCTTGAAACGAGTAGGCACAATTTTTATTTTGACTACAGTGGTCATGTGATCACGAAGTTAAAGACATTGGTGCCTTAAGAACGTAGTGCTTAGAGAGGACCGTCGAGAAGCCCAAGTTTGACTATTACGCACTATTTCTTTGATAGCACTTCAACATTCCTCACAAGATGTTTTCTACAAAGGTTTCGAATGAAAAAATATCTATTTCTATGAGAATATCTATTTCCATGAATAGTCAGTGATTAAGATGAAATTCTAGTACTTTCAAATGAATTATGATCAAGAGGAAGTATAAGTTCTACAACTTATGGAAGTGCACATAAGCTATATGACAACTAGCGTATGGGAATGCTCTTGTGTTTCATGAATGATGAAGATGTGAAAATTCTTCTACAAATACAATCACATGAAATCCACGATGTGCTTCAAATGAATCTTGTAGAAACGTCGAGAATTTTGCTCTGGTAGTTGATTCCGTTTGTGGTTGTGGGGGTGGTTTGCTGCTTGTCTACAAAGGCTAATAATATCTAGCCGGTGTTATATAGCACATAGATTTTCAGTTTTACAATGTTGGAGATGGTGTGTTGTTTATGTCCATATTAAAAAAAGGATTCTGAACATCCAAAACAAAAAGACAAAGGAATTGCTATTTTAGGCGGTCGGTTTTGCTCTTGTCTCTTTTGGTTTTGTCTCCTGCGTACACGAATATATTCATTGTTTTGTGGCTACCGAGTAATACATTTCGTATAGAGCGCATATCTTCTTATAAAATCAAAGCTCCTTTACACTTGTAGGAATTTGGGTTTTTGGAGCGATAGTTGCTGTTTGTGGAGTTTTAAAACTAGTGTTCTTGCAGATGCAGTGTGCTTTTTTTCGACACCACTCCGCTTTTTGACTGTGCATCAAACAACCTCGGTCATGTTTTTTTTTGGCGCTTGTAGAATGAACACGTCCTTCTTTGTTTATCATTGACTCTCACAACTCTTGTCGCGTTGACTTTGTCAACATTTCCTGTGCGTGTAACGCCAAGGAGGAAGTTGGCTATGCGGTCAAAAATCTCATGTGTGACCTAAAGCCCGAGGCCAAAAAATGTGAAGCTAGATCAAACCAAACATCACGGGAACATAAAATCAAGAAAACTAGTCAAACCAAAACACAAAATTGAAATGTTGCTAGAAAAATTTACTTAAAAACCTAAACAGATAAGAACTTTAAAAACCCCAGGCCGACCAAATGCTGACATACAACATCTTACATTGTTCATTTCCTTTTGAGTTTACTTAGGGCTGCAAACGAACTGAACGTTCAACGAACGTTCGTGCAATGTTCGGCGCGGAAAGTTCGTTTATGTTCGTTCGTTTAGTAAATGAACGAACACGAACAAGAAATTTCGTTCATTAGTTAAACGAACGAACACGAACACAAGCCATGTTCGTTCGATTATGTTCGTGAACGTTCGATAATGTGTTCGTTTATGTTCGTTAATGTCCGTTCTTGAACGTTCGATAATGTGTTAGTTTATGTTCGTTAATATGTTTGATTATTTTTTAATTTTTGTGTTAGTTATTTTATGACAAATATGTCAAGTGTTTTGGTTATTTATGTTACATGTTTATCTATTTTTGTAAATTTTGTGATCAAAATGTTGATTTATTTCTAATAATATGTGATCATTTGTATTCGTTTGTGTTCATGGACTTCTTTGTGTTCGTCATGTTCATGAACATTTGTTTGTTTTCGTTTGATTTTGTTTGTGTTCGTTTACGTTCGGTAGGTGTTCGTGAACAGTTCATGAACATGTTCATTTCCTTAATGAACGAACACGAACAAGAAAACCCGTTCGGTAAGTGTTCATGAACAGTTCGTGAACATGGTTTATTTTAATGACGAACACGAACAGGCCTTGTTCGTGTTCGTTCGGTTCGTTTTGCAGCCCTAACTGTTTACTATATAGATAATGTTGTATTATATTTTATTTTTAAATTAATCCAATTTTAACTTTTATTAGTTTTTCATGACAATTTAATTATTAAAATAATTAGATTTTTAATATTTAATCTTTTTTATGTAAATAAAAATACAAACTTAATTAAATTAATCAGATTTAAATAGGATTGAGAGTGATCACTGATTTCAGTACTTAAAAAAATAAACAAATAAAAGGAAAGATTGTGATGTGACATATAACAAAATAAATCCCACTACTCTTAACTACGAATGTATTAAATATTATTATAACCCAAAAGGTTTATTTGGGAATAAACCAAAACATCTACATCTGATCACATTTATTTGTTTAAATATATTTACTTACTATCTTAGTATAAAATAAAAAATATTTAACAATCACATCAAATAATTAATTAATTATTGAGTACCATTTCCATATCACACAACACACACGGTAAGAACACGAGTATGAGATTATGACGTGGCCCCGACGGTATGTAATGTATATTCGTAATTCTAGATACACTTTCACACCGGCCCTTTATTTTTCTTCATATTGCTTATGAGTTTGTCTTATTTGTGGAATTTTAAACCATGTTGGATAATGCAAGCGTGACTTAAGACGAGTGAAATAAAACAAGGGCTTTGAGCAACATACTTTCGGCTCTCAAGTTCTAATATTTTTATATTGTTTAGATTAGGCTTTAGGGTTGAAAGAGTATTAGATGTAATATTTCCCTTTTATTTTGTCTTTTTTATAACTATGTTTATGGTTCCATTACTCCAGTACCAGGTACTAAGGTTTCGCTTTTGGTACGGGTCGATGCAAGTTAGAGTACATATTAATGAAATTTGAAAAAAGATAATCCTAGTTTTAAAGTTTGCTTTAGGCTTACAAAATTAAGCCTAACCCTTGTATGATGTAATTATGGTAAACAGTAGAGTACCTACAATTTGGGGTGGAGATCAAGTACACAACACTCTTTAAGTGGACACCACATAATACTAACACTAATTTGAGTAAACGTGTAGATTCGTATTTCCCAAATTACATAGTTATCTCTTGTGAATGTGTAAAGGTCATTTTTCACATTGAGATTTGTATTTATATTTACATAATTTCACATGATTAATTCAAAGAGAAATAAAAACAAGTAAACAAAACTTGTTTTGAAAACAACATACTAGACTTATAGTATGAATTTGATATCTAAAACTGACCAAAGATCTTCCTTATACAAAAAGCAAACCATCGAACATTTCAGATGGTGGTTGAACCATCATAGCATTTTAATTGGTGGTTTGGTGATTGACATTTATAATTGTCTACATTAATGGAAAACCCTTTAGCGGGAATGTATCATCCATTACTTAGTTACTTTGGATTATCCAAATTGCTGTTGATATATACCTACAGTTGATATCTAGTTGCCAATGATGTCTACTTGCCAATGATGGCATGCTGACCAAATCAATTTCTATTGACCGTTTGTTGATCACAGTTACCACGGATGATCGGTAGCAATGTACAACTAATAATCACTTCATATTAATGATCAATTTCATGTAACTTAACTTCTTGATCGGATTTGTAAGGCCAACAAGAACTTTTTCTTAGATCAGTAGATCACGAATGCGAAATCTAAGTTAACTACTTACTATCACAGCACAAATACTTTGAAAACATATAAATGCACAAAAAATTCTTTCCAAGTATTCATTTGATTAATCTTTTGAGTACAAACTGATACAATCGGTAGATACAATCAAGTAGGTTAAAAGTTTGCCACAACTATACAATATGAGTACTTTTAAACTATGAAATCTAAACAATAAGAATAAACTATTCTATGTTCAGAGTCTACAGCAAAACAGATAATCTGCGTATTAGACTTGAAGCTTCAGTACTATGTTGTCTTCAAAAGTAAAATACAGTAGCCGTCAACACAGACATTCTTGTTTTGAGTAGTAGTTGATTGGCAGATGATGGAGTTCTTTGCTGATCGGTTGTAGTCAATCTGTAGATCTTCAGTAGACTGTCAATAGGTAGTTGCTCAGCATATGCTGATTGGCAGTGGATTTAGCATATGTTGATGGGCAGTAGATTCAGCACTTGACTCAATTTGAAAGTTGGCAAGAAGTGCTGAAATCCTGAGTTTTTGTTAGTTTCATCCTTTACAGCTCAACAAATTCCCCTAAGATGATGCTACCAAAACTCTGTCTTCATCACTCAAGCATTCTGATCAGTAGAAGCTCATACATGTATCATCTTCTATCTTTTAAAGGGTTGTCAAGGGTTGATTCACCAAATCTTTCATGTTGTTCTGCCGAGAAGTCTGAAAAGATCATACTTTTTAACTTTAAATTTGCCGGCACCAGCATATCTAAGACTTAAGGTGTTGGTTGAGGAATTATAACTCCAATGAATGATTGGGTCATGAATGCTCAGTGGAGTCACATGCATAACCATTTGTTCTTCCCTTTGCTCAGTCTTGTTTCCAAACTTTATGTTTAGAATGACAGCAATAGATTTGTACTTATCTGGCATGCCTTCATATTCTGAAGTTAGTTCATGCATCCTTTTTAAAATCTTCAAGGTTAAGCTTTAGAACCTCCAACTCAGATAGAAAGAAAGATTTGGAGTTGTTCTGTCTTTCTATGAAGAAGTTCACAACTTTTAAATCATAAGCCCATTTTATTATTGTTGTATCATCATTATTTGAGTCTTCTTCTTTATCTTCTGAGGGTTATTCTTCTTCTTTAGGATGTTCCAATCTATGTCTCATCCTTTAAGCCACATCTGTGATGATTACTTTATTTGATAAATCATCAGATTGGCTCTGGGAAGGGGATTTAGCTGTCTCAGGAACATGTTGGACTTACGGTGAACCGTTCTTGTTGGTCCTAATGATCGATTCAACAGTGCACTTGATTCTTCCTAATGAATTTTCTATTGAATCACACTTATAAACACAATAGCATAATGAAAATCAATGAATATAAACCATAAATGCAATAACAAAGGCTCAAAGATAGAGATGATAAGCTTCCAGCCAAACACACAATAGCAACACAAATATTTTCGATTAGGGTTTTTTGCAAAAAAGTGCCTTACAAGATAGAAAGATTACAATATATAACAGACCTAGTTTCGCTGGCAGTTTCGCTGAATAGCAAACTGCCTGACTAACTACAGTTTCACCCAGCAGCGAACTATAGATTCGCCGGGTGAACTGGATCAGCTGACTCCGGGAGAAACTACAGTTTCGCCCGTAGTTTCGCTGCAATACAAATTACATAGAAAGACAAATTACAAATAAGAAACTAACAATTAACCTATTACAAAGAAAATAAACCTATCAACTAAAGTGAGTCCAACCTATGTAGATCATCAATTCTCCCCCTAGGTTGGACCTCACTCTCATCTTCTTGCTCTCCTCTTGCACCTTCTTCAGCTTTATCTGATGCTTCTGGTTCTGCTCCTGCTGCTCTTTCTCTTCAGCTCTTGCACTAGCTCTAGCAAATTGTTTGGTAAGATCCTGCATGTCCATCCTTAACTCGTTAGCCTTGGATACTGTCTCTGCTAGCTCCCTGACCTCTGCCCTTACACCTCGAGCTTTGTTTGCCACGTTTATAAACAGACTGGCTTCTCTTCTTGTTTCATCTTTAGCTCTGGCCTTGATATGATTTTCACAAAGAGTTACAAGGTCTTCATCACAAAAAGAAAATACTTCCATTGGATCAAACAATTTTATCTCACCACCACCTTTCAACCTAATGACAGCTTCCCCAGTATTGTTGTCATAAAACCATTTTCAAACTTTTGCAGTCTAGGGGGAAGTGGATTGGGCACCCTTACTCTGTTAACAGTTTTGGCTGGCTTCAGCTTCAGCACAATCTTTCCTTTTCTGGTGCCCAATCCAAGTCAATCTTCGATCTCCTCCTCTCAGTCTTCATATACCCAAAGGCTTCAAAATTATCATTCATTCCCGCCTTAATCTCTTTTTCTAACAGCATAGCACGTTCACTCAGGTGGGCATCCAAGAGAGGAATTTCAGCTAACCTTCTCAAATCCCATCTAGGCAAGGTCTTAAACGCCTTCCTTTTATGCAGATATGAAATTTCACCAACTCTCCTTTTGATCATAAACATTTTCAATTCTAAATTGTACTTCCAGCTCACTATCTTCTTATCATTTTTCTTCTTGCTCGGTTCACTTAGTTTTGGAAAAGAGGAGTCAATTCTTCTGGTTCTTTTTCTTTCACAAACCATTCCTCCTTGCTTAGCTCAAAAACATCACCTTCTTCTGTACTCCTTTGAGCAACATATGTCATTGGGCGCTCCTCCCTTCATAAAACTCAGGCTCGAGTCATAATCCACCAGTTGTTCTTCATATTCTTCCTCTTCATCAACGAGTCTCTTCTCAGCATCTTCCTTATTTCCTCTTGTGGTTTCTTCTCTAATCACCTCAGGCCCCCGTCAAATCTGCATCTATGTCTAATCCCAAATCAACAAAACCAGCCTCAACAACTACAGGCTCCTCTCTCACATCTCCTCCTTTATTTACTCTCTTTTCAGCTTCTTTTTCAACAACTTTTTCACTGCTACACCACCTCCACTTGTACTGCCACCAGCCATACTTGCTTCTCCACCATTACCAGATGATCTCCCCACTTTTAAGAATGATACTTTGATGTATCAGTCATATCATCCAACTCCTCCTGTGATAGTTGGTTTGTGTCACCAACTTTGCCTTTGAGCTCATTTACTTCCTTCAATAGCCTTTTGATTAGTTCATGCTGATCCATCATCATAATCTTCATACTTTCTATCTGTCATCGTTCTTCTTCTCTCTCAACTCCTGATTAACCAACTTGTTTTAATCATGCTCAATTCATTAGCTAATGAAGTATTTACATTTCTAATCACATCTTGATCCAGTTCAGATCGGGATCCCTCCTTTCTTCGAACACACGGCTGCTTATGCTTAGATCTCCTTTCAGTTTCGTGAGCCGTTCCCCTTGATCAGGCTTCTTTTGGTCCTCCTTTCTCTTTGAACCCTCATCTCTTCTTCAACTTCATCAATCTCAGTTTCTAGATCATATTCTTTCTCTTTAGCATACCTCTTCCTTTTTCTTTATAGCTTCAGCTTGTTTTTTTTATCCCGATTTTCTTCAGCGTTCTTGTTTTCATTTTCAATCAACCTTCTAATATAGTTCCATCTTTCATCAGGATACATGTTTTCCAGTAAATATGTTATTTTACCGCTAAGTCATGTCTTATAGCTGAGCAGTCTGCAAAAATTCCTGTATTCATTTGCATCAGCCTCTTCACTTCTCCGTTTTGGCAAATTGGGTTTCTCGCATTAATGATCATCTGAATAAACCTTGGATATAATATCCATTTGTCTTTCTTTAAGGCCATGACGTTTTCAGTCATACATTCAAAAATCAGTCTTGCAAGATTGGCCTTTTGTCCTCTACAGTATACAATCATGGCCTTTGCCCACTGTGCATTTAAACCTTCCGATCCTCCCTTCCTATGATCCAAGCACATTATGAAAACATGGGCAATATATCTCCATTCCTTGGATAAAAACGATTTCTTAATTTCCTTCTTTGACCCAAAAGAAGGTCCTTCATATCCGATGTTTCGATAAGCATTAAGGACTTCAGTATCAGACATACTAATCTCATCTCCATAATCATCTTCCAACCTTAATACCCTCGCAATCGTCTCAGCACTAATAATCACGTCTTCCCCAAGAACTCTTAAAGTGTTCCTGTGTGGAGTAACTCCCATGTCACATTCAGCATTGACCCAGAAATCTCTAATGTGAATGTCGTAGATCGTAGGTAAATGAGAAATGGCATAGTGAATGGAAGACTGTTTCAGCCATCTAATGCAATCTCGAAATCCAACAGTCTTTGGATTACTGTGGTCTAGGAGTGCCACTATATTAGTCTTCTCATCGAACTTTAAGTTTGCCATGAACTGTAAAATATAAACATAGGTAAGTAAGATAACAACACAAAAAAAAATAATTAACCAATAAAAAATCAAAAAAAAAGTTTCGCTGAAGTGGCGAAATTGTAATTTCGCCAGACATAGCAAGACCCTTCGCTGAAGTTTTTGAAACTAAGTTCAACAGTTTTGCTGACCGGCGAAGCTATAGTTTCGCTAGACACAATACATAGTTTCGCTGTTGATTAGTTATAAGTTCTGACCACAAAAGTGTAGATTCGCTGTAACTCAGCCCTAGACCATGAGTTTGAGCGATTCTACACTTTCGCTGAGGAATAACTTATGAATCATACAACAGCGAAGTTGAAGGTACGCTGACCCCAACAGAACAGATAATGTGCTGGGCGAACGTTAGTTTTTCCTAGAAAGGTCCGAGCGAAACTGTGAGGTATGCTTGGACAGCATAACCAGATAGAATCGCTCGTAACAGGGAACTTTCGTTCAGTTTCGCTGAAGAATTTGGTAGATTCGCTGGACGAAACAGGCGAAGTTTCGAACCAGCGAATCAACCCTAAGCAATCGATTAGGCCATAACCACGATTAAACCGCAAATACATACGCAATACCTACCAAAAGGTTTAGAATCAAACAATCTCGACGGAAATGATGAAAAATTTGGGTCAAATAGATTCGGCCTGAGAGAATTAGGGCTACATTCGCACGATATAGTGTGAACTGATGAACACACTGTGCTGTAAATATGACCTAGTTTCGCTGGTAGTAAAACTGTAGTTTCGCTCGGCATCTCAAAGAAATTAGTGTTTGGTGAATAGCGATATTGCCAGGAGAAACTATAGATTCGTTGGGGAACCTGCAAGCGAAACTGTAGTTTCGCTGGAACCAAAAACTTAAAAAAAATTAAACAAAAATAAATATAAATGAATTTGGTGAAAACGTTCTTTGTCCCACATTATCAGCACAAACAAAGAATTAAAAAAAATTTAAAACAGATAAGAAGAAAATAAAAAGATATGGAGACTTCTTTTTCAAGAAATTGATCCAGAGAATCAAAGATTTGCGGGATTGCTGATATGTTTGTCCTTTTAACTCATGTCTTCCTCTTTTTAACAAGTAATCTGCAGCTGTTTTATCATGTTTTGGATTTATTGAAAAACTCAGATGACTTGGATCCCACAGATATTCAGCAATTACTAATCCTGTTCTTCATGGTTTATTGCAATATAATTCACTTTGCTTGCAATTTTTTTAAATATTTCAATAATGACTCTTAATTTCTAAGAATCGTTGTGTCTTTATTATAGGGACAAATGATAGAGCTCCAGGTCTATACTTACGTATAACAGAGGAGATAATCATTTTATCTCGCTGATGAGAGCTTCAGGTCTATACGTACGTATAACCGAGAAGATCATCAGAATGTGCCGATGAGAGCTCCAGGTCTATACTTACGTATAACAGAGGAGATCATCACTCCAGGTCAATGTTCACACATAGCAGAGGAGATAAGCATGAGATATGTCACCCATTTGATTTTAATATTTTACAACCAGCAAAGATTTGAGAACCTCAACCCCTTTTAGACAAGGCCTTGTATCTTTGTGCAGGCTGAAATATCATAAGGATAATCCTTGTCGTCGAGTTCTTTGACTTTTAATTAAGCTACACGATCACTGTTTACTTTGATATCTGACTGAGCCTACCAGCATATCCCAAACAAAGCAATTAATTCTCCATCAAACTTCTTTAGCATGAAGTTCCTAAAAAGACAAAAAAAAATAAAACTTAGACAAATAAGAATAGATCTTTATTCTCCCCGAAATTTCTTTTTACTGCCATGAGACAAGAAAAAAAATTTCCTTTTTTTTAAAGTATTAAAAAAGTTGAAACAAACAGAATAAAGATGTGAAGACATATGGGACTCAGAAGTTTATCAATAAAAGTATAAACAAAAAGAGTTATTTACAGAATTATGCACATTAGATAAGAAAGAGGTTTTAAAAAGATATTAAACCCAACTTGGAGATCAATTCATAAAAACACGTTTATCAAAAGTTTTTGTGAAAAGATCCGCTCGTTGATTTTTTGTGTCAATCAGAATAATATCTATAAAACCCTTTCCTGAGCGTCCCGATGGCATGAATTCTCGTTTCAATGTGCTTGGTGCGAGTATGATGAATTGGGTTTTTGGCAATCCCAATAGCAGCTTCATTATCACAGAAAAGTGGTGTATGAAGAAAATTTATCCCGTAATCCATCATTTGATGTTGTATCCACAGCACTTGGAAACAGCAACTGGAGGCAGCAACATATTCAGCTTCTCCTGTAGACAGAGATACTATAGTTTGCTTCTTACTCTGCCATGAAACGAGACAATCTCCTATATATTGACATCCACCGTGACAGATTTCCGATTGACTCTGCAACCACCATGATCACTATCAGAATATGCATGTAAGTCAAAGTTACCTCCTTTTGGGTACCAAAGACCCAACGAGAGGAACCCTTTAAATAACGAAAAATTCTTTTAACAGCTTTTTCATGGGATTCTTTTGGGTGGCCTGAAAACGAGCACAATAGCACACAGCGAATGTAATATCAGGACGACTGGTTGTAAGATACATGAGGGATCCGATCATAGAACGATAGCGATGAGCATCTATGGATTTCCCATTATCATCTGGAGTTAAACACGTCTGAGCAGTGAATGGAGTAAGTTCTGGAGAAGAATCATCCATGTTGAACTTTTTGAGAATCTCCAGAACGTACTTTTCCTGATGAATCAAAATACCAGACTGCTTTTGTTCAACTTGTAATCCCAAGAAAAAGCATAACTCCCCCATCATGCTCATTTCAAAATGATCCTTCATGACCTCTTCAAATTCTCTGCATAGTTTCTCATTTGTTGACCCGAAATAATGTCATAACGTACACTTGAACAATCAACATTTCACCATCAACTTCTTTCTTGAACAGAGTCATATCTATCGAACCACGAGAGAAACCTTTACTCAGCAGATACTGAGTCAGAGTTTCATACCAGATCCGAGGGGCTTGATGTAGTCCATATAAGGATTTGTCAAGTTTATACACTTTGTCTGGAAAATCTAGATCCTCGAAACCTGGAGGTTGACAAACATAAATCTCCTCATCAATATTCCCATAGAGAAATGCGTATTTCACATCCATCTGAAAGACTTTAAAGTTTTTGTGAGCTGCATGAGCAAGAAAGATTCTGATGGCTTCAATTCGAGCAACTGGAGCAAACACTTCAGTATAGTCAATTCCTTCCTCCTGAGCAAAACCTTGAACAACCAACCTGGATTTGTTACGAATTATTACACCCCGATCATCTGGTTTGTTCTGGAATACCCATTTAGTACCAATAGGAAACTTGTTTGGAGGAAGATCAACTAATTGCCAAACTTTTAATTTCCTGAACTGTGAAGCTCCATTTGCATAGATTCAACCCAACTTGGGTCTTGAAGTGCTGCTGAGGCATTTTTGGGAACTGTTTGAGATAAGAAACAAGCATAAAGCATTCATTTATCAATCCAGATTAACTCTGTGTCCTCACTCCATCAGTAATAGAACCAATGATGTAATCGTGTGGGTGGTCTTTTAAGGTTTTAAAATTAGTTGAAGGGTTATTGGATTTGTTGAAGATGAGGAGGTGGTTTGTGATGGTTGTGAAGGCTGTGATGAGGAAGGTGGGGTGGGAGACTGTGATGGGAAGTGGGAGGTTGGTTTGGAGAAGATGATTGTGGTGGAGGTGTAGTGGAACATCAAATGGAGGTTGAGGGTGATGGTCTATTGGTGGTTGTGGATGGGGTGCAGGTGGTTGTGGTACATGGAAGAGGTTCAGTTGAAATTATGATTTCTACATTGGTTTGAGGAACCACATCATCATAAAAAACTGGAAGATTAAAAGAGTTGAAGACTGTATTTGAGTCATAGAACCATGCATGATCAGATTCCATGTTAGGAGAATTTGATTCTTGCCAATCAACATAAAATGATTCCTGCACAATACGCGTTCTTTTGTTGTACACCCGATATGCTTTTTGTCAGGAGGAATAGCTAACGAAGAAACATTCATCAGAAACTACACCGAACTTTGACTTCTGAGCTTGAGTGTTCAGCAAGGTACATGAGCAACCAAATGGACGAAAGAAGTTAATCAAGGGTTTTCGTTTATGTAGAAGCTCATAGGGAGTCTTCATTTTGTCTTTCACAATAAGGACCCTATTAAGTACATAAGAAGCACAGTTGACTGCTTTAGCCTAGAAAATTATTTGAAGCTTTGACTCAATCAACATAGTTCTAGCTGCTTCGATAAGCGTCCTATTCTTTCGCTCACAACACCGTTTTGCTGAGGTGTCCTAGCAGCACTGAATTGTGAGAATCCCCTTGCTTGTACAGAATGAGTCCAAGATATGATTTCTGAATCAGTACCGTTATCACTTCGGATGGCTATAACGTTCCTCTTGTTGACAGTCTCAATTGAAAGGATCAGCTTTTGAAGCTATTCGGCAGTATCTCCCTTGCTTGCTAGAAATCTCACCCATGAATATCTGGAAAAATCATCTGTAACAACCAAACAATAAGATTTCTTAGCAATCGACTTAACACTGATAGGACCAAATAAATCAGTATGTAACAATTCGAGGGGTTTTGAAATTGTGTTTTCAAGCTTAAGCTTGTGTGGATTTTTATGCTGTTTGCCTTGAGCACAAGCCATGCATTTTTCTACCACTGAAAATCTTTAAGTGGTAGTCCCCCTCACAAGATTGTTTTAACTAATTTATTTATATTTTTAAAATTAACATGTCCTAATCGACGATGCCACAAGAAGGATTCGGAAGAAGAGGCTTTGGACAGAAGACATGTCACAGTGGATGTAGACTCTTGTGATCCCATATCAAGAAGATAGGTATTATTCTTTCTTGGAGCATGCATGATCACTAGATCTTCTGAAATAATGAACTATGGTTTAAGAAATAGGCATTCCTTTGACATAAACAACACTGGAATATCTTTATCACAAATTTGTGACACGCTTAGCAGATTGAATGCTAATTCGGGAACATAATTTACTTTCTCCAGAGTTAATGAACCGTTTGAGACTTCTCCCTGACCAATCATTTTTCCACCCTTCTTATCTCCAGCAAAAGCACATATCCTCCATTAATTATTCAATAATTTGTAGAACATCCGCTATCAACATGCCAAAAACTATTGATAGCTCTTTTGGAATGTTCCTGGCATAAACAAAAATTTATTAAGACTTGGAAATAGGACCCAAGTCTTGACTGACTAAGGCATTGAAACGAAAGACTTTTTACAAAAGAAATTATTTACAAAATGATTTAATCTACTTCCAAAGGAACTATGATTTATATTTCTATTAACAAATGCAGGACAAGTTTTAAGAACACAATCATCCTTTCCATATCTAAAACATCGGGACTTCAATCTTTTCTTGTTACATCTTAAAATAGATGCTTGATCAGTTAAGATTTCTTCCTCACCTTCAGACGTGTAAGAATTCGAATTGCTACATGAGTCATGTGATTCTTTTAATATTTCCTTTGTAACTTTCATTTTAGCAAATCCGGATTCATTTTCGTTAATATTGTTAACGTTTGAGGAAGTTGTCTCAATATCTTTAAGATTTGAAATCCGACTGGGTGTGAAAGATGGGATAGGATGAGAAAGAAACTTTTCAAAATAATTTGGGTGTGAACGTCTGTTTGAAGCTTTAGGTAAACAATTATCATAACTATAATCAAGTGAATTTGAAACATCATCATTAGATTCATCTACATCAGAGGATAAACAAGATGAACTAGAACTAGGGCTACATGAACTACTGTCTGTGACAGACGTTTGTGACACAAATCTACTTAAGCTACTGTCTATAGAAGACTTTTTGGAATCTAAAAATTAAAACTAGAGCTGCCCAGACCACTACTTGCACCATAATCATATTCCTCTCGAATCTCCTTATGATTTACTCCTTCTAACCTGCATACAAACTGTCAGTATCTTTTTGAATTAATTCATTAGTTGGATGAGGTGTAGGCATAGGAGAATAACAATAAGTGCTAGGTGGAGGATAAACATGAGTGGTTTCTTTGCTTCCCAAACCAGTCTTTTTTAGCCCCCCTTTGATTCTTGCAAAGCTCCTCAAGTTTCATCCCAGAAATTGTCCATTTTTCAAGTTTGGTTTTTAATTTGCTTGTTTCAAATTCAGCAAGTGCCACATGTTTAGTTAAAGCATTTATTTCAACGTTTCTTTCCAAAAGATTTCTTTTGAAATGCTCATTTTCTTTTAATGCTTCATTTAACTTAACAAAATATTTAGACTCATTAGTTTTAAGTTCCTTATTAATTTGTTTCAATTCCTTTTCATTTTCCAACAATAATCTGTTTGCCTTGTAAATCCCAAATAAACGGATCTTGCAAGGAGGAGAGCACATGTCTTGAATTACCTCACAAGGGAGACCCATAACTACCTTTTCAGCAGCCAGGGCCTTGTCACACTGACAGACCGGAGTATTCTTCTTTTCAGCTACATCGTCCACTGCATTCCCGCTATCTTTCTCAGCTTTACTGTCCTTTTTCAAATTTTCTTTTGACTCACCCATCTTCTTTTCATCTTCAATACCTGCTTTCTTACATTCACTCTCTTCATCATGAACCTTTTCCTTGCTGCTTTCACCATTAACCTCTTGAGTCTCAACATTGAGCTCTCTAAAAGGATCAAAGTCATTAATAGATTCCACTTCACTGTCCACTAACTCAGCCACAAGTGCATGATTGATTTCTTCCTCAGTTTCCTTAATTTCTGCTCTCCAATCAAAATTTGAGATGAGAGCTGTTTCCTTTTTTTCCTTGACTTCCTCCTTGTCAGTGATTGGGATAACTTTAGAAGTTCCAGAAGTTCCTGGTTCAGTAATGATAGATTAGGACATTCTCTTTTGAAATGCCCCAACTGTTGCAGTTGAAGCATCTCAATTTCGACTTATCAAACCCAAGCTTAGAATTCTGATTCTGATTTTCGAAGCTCCTTCTACCAGTTCGTTCCATGAATCTTCTTGCATGCAGTGTGAGCATGGCCATTTGCCATTAGATGTCTGTTTCTTCTAAATCATCTGGATCAATTTGATACATATCTTTAACTATCATTCCTTTTCCCTTTAACTCTCCCGCAACTAAAGGTTCATAACTGTGCACGAACATCCCAAATAATGCCATAGTATCTGATGGAATCTGAGTAGTGACAGAAGGTTTTGAGCTTGAACTAACACCTGTAGACCCCCCACTGGACATATTTGAAGCACCAAATCCTGTAGAACCACCATAAGCTGAACCATACATAGATGAGTTTGCAGCGGATGACATTAATGCAGCATTTTGTGGATATACAGTGGCTGGCATCATGGATTGATTGTATTCTCTCCTCTTTAAATCCAAATCAAAAGATTTCAGTTTGTTGATTACATCCATAAGTTTGTAATCAGCAAAGTTTCTTTCCTGCTTCAACATCCTAACTTGCAGGCTCCATTGAGGTGGAAGTGAGTCCAAGAGTTTAGAGACTTGTTCATGATTTCCCAACTGCTCATCATATTCTTTAAGGTGCTTGAGATGGACAAAAATCGATTGGTTATATCAGTAAGGCTTTCATATTTGTGTCCTACAAAAGAATTGAACTCCTTTTCAGCTTGAGCTTTCCTGTCTTTCCTCAGATCTTCATTTCCATCATAGAATTCACACAAGGAGTCATACAAAGATTTGAATTTTGTGTTCAGCAAATCGGTTATAGATGTCTTGAGATAAGCAGAGAGTTAAAGCTCCAAAAGCTTTCTGATAACGATCAATTAACTTCAAGTCTTTTTCAGTGAAGGTAGATGAATCGGTGTTTGGAGAGGTGACTTGACCGACAGTGACAGTTGGGGTATGAGGACATTTACAATTGATTCGTATTGATTGTGATCGGTGTAGTAAAAGAAGGCTTTTAAACATCTTTTCCAGTCCTCAAAGTTATCACCATTTATAAGCCTCGGTGGCCTATTAGGAGCAACACTCTCCAAGTCAGATATGGTAATATTGGTGGACATCATTAACTAAAAGAGGATAATTTCGCTGACAAATAGGTAAATTCGCTGGTAGATTTGCTAGTAGATTCGCTAGAATACAAGCGGTAGTTTCGCTCGAATCAATGATCCAAAACTCTAGTTTCGGCGATGTTTCGCTGAGACTAGTAGAACTTTCGTTCTAAAATAGATTCGCCAGCACTTTCGCTCGTAGTGACTAGCTGACAGTTGAACTTTCATTCAAAGATGGACTACTTTCGCTGACAATAGCACTTGAATTTGAAATCACCAAATCCAGCAGTTTCGCTATTAAATTCGCTGGAAGAACAATAGTTTCGCCCGATGAATCTGAAACTCCTTTTCACAGCAGAGTCAACCCAAACTCATTCAAAACACATTGAATTTGGAATCTGATGGTTACAGTAGCTTTGCACATCAAAAACACACCATCCTCAATCGATTTCCATAATAGAAACACCCAAAACAGATTCTGAAAAGATGGAACAGTAACTTTTTCGAAAAATGACCAAAAACAGCCTAATCAAGAGCATAAAGGCTCTGATACCATATTGTTGGTCCTAATGATTGATTCAACAGTGCACTTGATTCTTCCCAATGATTTTTCTATTGAATCAACACTTATAAACACAATAGCATAATGAAAATCAATGAATATAAACCATAAATGCAACAACAAAGGCTCAAAGATATAGATGATAAGCTTCTAGCCAAACACACAATAGCAACACAAATATTTTCGATTAGGGTTTTTGCAAAAAATTTCCTTACAAGATAGAAAGATTACAATATATAACAGACCTAGTTTCGCTGGCAGTTTCGCTTAATAGCGAAACTGCCTGACTAACTACAGTTTCACCCGGCAGCGAACTATAGATTCACCGGGTGAACTGGACAGCTGACTCCGGGCGAAACTACAGTTTCGCCCGTAGTTTCGCTGCAATACAAAATTACATAGAAAGACAAATTACAAATAAGAAACTAACAATTAACCTATTACAAAGCAAAATAAACTTATCAACTAAAGTGAGTCCAACCTATGTAGATCATCAGTTCTTAATGGTTGAGCAGGTGGAAAAGTAGTAGGAGGTGATTCTCGTTGGAGGCTGGGCTCAGCAGATGGAGTGGTTTCAGCAGCTTCAGACTTTGATTTCTTTTTTCTTTATTCTGAATCCTGACTTGATCTCTCCTGATGAAAATTGAAGATTCTCATCAGTACTTGTTGCATTTCCCGTGCCTCAAAATCATTGCTTGGGTTCCTTAGTCTTAGCTTAGTCAAGTCAGCTACCTGTTGAAGCACACTAGTTGATTCCTTGAGTTAGCTACTCTTCCAGCTGATAATCTGGTAATGTAGTAGGTATTATTCTTCTTATCATATTCCCACTCCACTATCTGATCATGTGTTGATAGTAGAATTTCAGGAATCTCTTCCCCATCATCAATTTTGACTAAGGAGAGTACTTTGTGTAGCAACACTTTGGATTCATCATTTTTACATCCAAGATGCTAAAATACTCAACAATTTGCTCAAGAATGTCAAAGGTCAGATCAAGTACCTTATTTTTATAATTGTAGTACATGATTTCTCGATTTGCCCTATTGATATAAAATTTATTCATTTGAGCAAGATACCCGGCATCCAACACCTTTGTTCCCTTGAGTATCTTATCCTCTACTTTTGGATCAACAATCCTTGCCCTTATAACTTTCTTTGGTGCTATCTTCTTCTTTGCAAGGATTGTAAAGATGGACTGCCTATCATTAGAGGTTGTTTATTTAAAGTTAAGAGATGCTGGAGACTTAGTCGGCAGATGGGAAGGCTTTTGTGTGACTTTCTTAGTTTTGGCATGTTGCCTTTCCCACTGCTCTCTAGCTTGTTCAAACTTTGTAAGTTCTCCAACTGCAACGTTTTGTTTGATTCCTCTAAGATTTCAGATGATAATAAATGTGTAGAGGAAGGGAGATCCAAAGGTTCTTATAGGAATGCTTAGAATGTTTGATTGTTAAAGGTCATTAGTCTCTTGAAGTTGCTCCACTTTGTGTTCAAGATCTATTGCCTTTGCAACATCTTGCTGAAGAGGTGTAAGTTGTAATTCAAGAAGGAACACTCCTTCAGCTTGCTGTTATAGAGTTCTGAGGTGTGCTTCCACTTCAGATACTCTATCTACTGAAGATTTCAGCAGACAATTCCTAATTTTGAGAACTATAGCTCTCTCAGCATAACCTTGAAGCATCGTATTCTTAGCCTGTAAGTCATTCAATTTTTGAGGAAGCTCAAGGTTATGGGCCATCAATTCACTTATTTATTTCATACTTTCCTCATCCACATATGTGGAATCCTTAAGAGATGAGGTACTACGCCAAGACTTTGCACCCTCACCACCAGTTATGGCTTCTTGGCGCATTGGATTCCTCACCTCAAGGAATGACTCAAGTGAGACATTCTCAAGGTGAATTTCCATGGTTAAGTTCCTAATGATATTATCTCTATCCTGCTGATCAATTGATGGATCAATAGTAGAGACAGCCTTTTTCACATTGATCCTTTCCTTCCTAGGATTAACCTCTTGGGATAAAGGATATGGGTCTGATGTTGCTACAAATAAATTAGTCCCCACTGTTTGTGTTGTGTGGAAAGGGGAAGATAGTGGATCACGCTGATATGTAGTAGGGACATCATCATCCTGGATAATAGACATGTGTATGGAAGATAATGGAGCTGAGTCTAATGGCCCGGGATACGAACTAGTTCCTAATGAGACTTCTTACTCAGAAGTTGTCTTAATAATGTGGGTATCCCTTTTGGTTTTCTCAATGGAGTGTTGGGACTTCAAGTGAGGCCTTAAAGCTTGAGTGTGGGTATACTTAGAAGAAGGAAGAGAAACCTTCTTCTTTGAGCCTTGTCTAGGTGTGGCTGACACTTTTGAGTTGACTGGGACCCTGGTTTCTTGTTTGTGTTTTTAAGGGGAGATGATTTGGAGGCCTGCACCCTCTCAGTAGGAGATGCAGGGGTTCACTTTTCTTTGTGATATTTAGGCTTTAATGTAAAGGGTGTGCGATCAGTAATAGTGGGTGTTTCCATGCTACCACCATGAGGCTTAGTGACCTCAAGCATATGATCAAACAAGGGAGTTACCTTCACAGAAAAAGATTTTGGAGTTATTCTAACCTTTCAAAATATTGCCTTGTTTAAACTTCCTAAAGCATGAACAACTCCACTAAGTTTAAGTTTATCCCTTAATTTTTCTTGTAAAACCAGTTGTATGAATCTAAGGTACATTAAAAACTTAAATGTTGCAGTAGCAGTTATATTTTTACATAGGTGTTGAAAAATAAAGTTTGAAAAATCATAACTCTGCTGTTTGACTAGACCATGGATAGCCCATGCTAAATCTAATGATACTTGGCCTCATCCTCCCGACTTATTGGAAAGACAATGTAGGAAGATATGAAGTATGATTCTCCAATTATGATATACCAATGATTTGGAGAAGGTGGACGTCGGGAGGGGTCCTTCATATCCCATCTCTTTGAAAGTGGCACCGACCACTTCTTTTGAGAAGGAAGATTCACCATTGGCGTCGTTCAACTTCAGATGTTGATGAATTTTGGCACATGAAATGGTGACCATCAACCCTTGCACTGTCGTATTGAGGACCTTTGTTCCAGTTTTCTTTATATGGAGCATGTGATCCAGAATTCTATGATGTGAGACTAGCAGATCACCAAGTCTATTGAGATGGCAAAGGCATAATTGCTATTGCTTAGAAATTTAAGAACAGAATCATAGACAAGATCACCTATGGGTTGAAGTGATGCGAAGATGTTACGATTTGGATGGAATTCTAGGGTTTGAGCTTTTGCAACCATTGAAGGTTGATTGAGTTTGGTAAGACTTGAGAGATTTAAGGTTTAAGGGTTTGCTTTATGAGGAAGATTGAAGATGACAATGGTGGGAAAACTTTTGATTTTAATAGTTATGGATAATATATAAAAATATGAATTTTATAATGTTTTCCACTGTAAGTATAAAATTGACAGCGTGAGATGATGAAATAGTCTTTTTAGGTAACTTTTTCCATGCCACTACATATCAAAAGATGAAATTGCGACCTGCTGGATCTTTTTCAAAAACATGTGCTGAAATCATCGTATTTGCCGAATCTTCCTTTTCGACAGATACCCGCTTGCCCAATTATCTGCTGACTTGCATAATTCAGCAGATACCTAGATATCTGCTAATATTCGACAGATACCTATTTATCTGCTGATTTGCAAACTTCGGCAGATACATAATTTTACCCATTTTATCAAAAAACATTTCTTTACAAAATTTTCAGTTATCATTAATTAAATTATTTAATTATTCAAAGTTCATCATCCTAATAGCAGATACTAGATATTTAAATCTAGATTCATCAAAAGTCTTTGTGAATAGATCTGCATATTATTCATTTGTATGGAATTTGATTAATTTAATGATTTTATTTTCTGAACAATCTCTAATGAAATGATACCTAATGTCAATGTGCTTTGTCTTTGAATGCTGAACGAGATTGTTGGTGATGGAAATAGCATTATTATTGTCAATGTAAATTGGAGTGTTAATAAAAGTTACTCCATAATCTTTAAGTTGAGTTTGGATCCATAACATGTGAGCATAACAACTTGATACAACAATGTATTCTGCTTCAACAGTTGATGTGGAGACACAGGTTTGCTTCTTGAATTGTCATGAAACCAGTCTTCCCCCTAGAAATTTACATCCTCCTAAGGTGGACTTCTTGTTGATGTTGCATCCTCTATAATCACTATCTGTATTTCCATAGAGATTGAGGCCAGCACTCTTAAGGTACCATAATCCCAACTTATGTTTCTATTTGAGATACTTCAGAATTATCTTGGTAGCCATTAGATGTGATACCTTTGGAGCAGCTTGGAATCTTTAACATAGGCATGTGGTAAATATGATATCTCATCTGCTGGCTGTGAGGTACATAAGAGATCCAATAATAGCTCTGTACTACTGCTGATCAACTATTTCCCCCTCAAAATTAGGAGTTAATAAACATGCCTTTGACATTGGAGTCTTAGCAGTCTTAGCAATAGTAGCTTGAAATCTTACTAAGATTTCCTAAACATACTTAGATTAATTTATGAAGATGCCATAAGAGGTTTGTTTTACTTGTAACCCTAGAAAGATGGCGAGCTCTCCTATTAAACTCATATCAAATTTTGACTTCATGAGACTTTCAAAGGCTTAGCATAGGCTCTCATTTGTGGACTCAAAGATGATATCATCCATATACACTTGTACCAAAATGATATCCACATCATCCTTCTTGACAAATAGAGTTTTCTATATGGATCATCTGCTGTATCCATTCATTAGGAAAAAGGTAAAGAGTGTCTCATATCATTTCCTTAAAGGGCTTTGTCAAGCTTACATAGATGATCTGGATACTTGGGATCTTCAAAACCTAGAGGTTGGCAGACATAAGATTCTTCATTAATCTCACTATAGAGGAATGCACTTTTGACGTTCATCTGAAACACCTTAAAGTCTTTGGAGACAGCAAATGCTATGAAAATTTTGATTAATTCAAGCCTAGCCACTGGAGAAAAGACTTTATCATAATCAATTCCTTATTCTTGTATGTACCCTTGTACCACAAGTCTTGCTTTATTCTTAATAACAATGCCCCTGTCATACTTCTTATTTATGAAAACCCATTTGCTCCTTATTGCAGTCTTCCCCCTTGGAAGTGCACATAGTTTCCAAAACTTTTGTCAAGCAACAAAGCATGAAACCCATTTGTTCTTAATAAAAATGCTCCTTTTGCATGGCTTCTACCCAGCTGTTGTCTCTTAAATCCTCGTCAACTTTCTTTGGATTTGATTCAGAAAAAAAGCATGAAAACAAATAGATGTTTGCTTCATTCACCTTGCTTCTTGTGTTGACACTAGCATCCATATTGCCAATGACATTTTCAACTGGATGATATTTATGAATTCTTATTCTTGGGATTACTTCGAGTTGTTGAGATAGATCCAAATTGGAAAAAGTTTATTTCAGGAATTTCGGTAGATGGGTTGACTGGTTCATCTGCCAAATTTACTCTATCTCCAACATTTCTCATACTTGGTTCCTTTTCAACAGACTATCTAGTACCATAATGATCATTAGTCTCTTCATCTAACACGTCATAATGAGCAAGTAATGGTTAACCCACATTGTTTGTGGTACTAGCATATACTTCTACTAACTAAGGCTGGGCTATATCAGCAGATGAACTGTTATAACTGGTTCTTTGTAGTAGATCTACCCTGTGATCTTTAACACTTGAGACTTGTATGTCTGCTGACCTGTTGAGAGAGTCTCCTGAAACATTCTCAATCAAACAGTTAAATACATTTGTGAATCCATTTAGATCAAACATCCAGCTTAGAGTGTTTCCAACACTATTTGAAGAATTTTCATTAAATATGACATTTTTAGATTTTTTAATGGTGTGATCAACTTTATTGTATACTCTATAAGCCTTAGCTTGTAATGAGTATCCAACAAAGAACCTATCTACTGATTTCTTAATAAACTTAGATAGATGATCATTGGTATTAAGAAGAGTACATGGACATCCAAAAGGTTTGAGAAACCCTATGAATGGTCTTCTCTTATGCCATAATTCATAAGTGGTTTTTCTATATGTATTCACTATCACTACTCTGTTCTAAACATAGCACACAGTGCTGACTGCTTCAGCCGCTAATATTATAGGCAGTTTGGAGTCGGACAACATGTTCCTTGTAGGCTCAATAAGTGTACTATTTCTCCTCCCAGCAACTTTGTTTTGCTGAGGAGTTATAGGAGCACTATATTACCTTGCAATTCCTTTGGATCCATAGAAAAAATCAAGAGTGTGGTTATTGAATTCAGTGCACTAATCACATCTAATTATTTTAGCCTTTTGATCTATTTGGTTCTCAAATTTAATAATAAATGATTTTAAAATCTCAACAGTTTCATCTTTAGTTTCTAAAAATAAAACCAAAGTGAATCTCGTAAAATCATCTATTATTACCAAGCAATATGATGTTCTTCCCAAACTCTCTACACCTGTTGGTCCAAACAAGTACATGTGTAGTAGATGTAAAGGAGTTAGGATTGAATTCATTTCTTTGGACTTTTGAGAAGATTTGGGTTGCTTTCCCTTTTGACATGCAATACAGTAGTCAGCACATGCAAACTCTTTGTTTGGTAGTCCTATGACTAACCTATTCCGAACTAGTCTTCTCATGTTTTAGAGATTTACATGTGCCAATCTTTTGTGCCAAAGAGAGGACTCATTTAAAGAAGCTTTAGAAATGAAACAAGAAATGTTTCTTGAAGATGATGCATTCTGCACGTTGCGCATGTACATATTGTCCTTCTTGGGAGCTCTTAAGAGTATTTTTTCATTTAAAATTTTAAACCCATAAGATAGAACAATACATTCATACTCAGTGAAAAGAGTGTTATGTTTTTAATCACATAACTGAGACACACTCAATAGGTTATAGTTTAACTCTTTCACATAATTCATCTTATCAAAGCTTACCTTTCCATTACTCTTTCACACACCCAAATCCTATTCTTCTCTACTTTCGAAATTTTCTTCTGGTTCTCTCTTAGAACTGCTTGGCCTTAAAGGATATCATGGCTATCTGGTGGTTGATATCCATTTCTTCAAGGTCATCTGGATGAATACACTCTAGATCTTCTTTAGAGAGCTGAAACAAGTTGGTTTGATTACTTATAAAGGTAGAGTTTGGAGAATATGATTGTGAAGAAGATGGTGAGGCTGGCTGATCCCATCTGCTGAATGATGGTGGTGATTGAGAATCAGCAGTTGGAGATTCAGGGTAGTGATCATTGGTACTTGATGAGTCACCATAGGAGTTTGATAGACTTGGAAGTGAGAGTGATAGTGCACTGGCTCTTGAATGGGGTCCATGAGAGCTGATTACTTTAAGGAGTTTGAGGATTTACCCAGTACTTCTTCATCTGCATCCATCTCCATTTGATAAGAACTTAGGATGTCATATAACTCCATAAAAGTCATTGTCTTCAGATTCTCAGTTCTTCTGATAGACACAGTATAAATTTTCCATGTCTTTGGTAATTATCTTAAGAACTTTCTGAGAAGATCATTATTTTCCATCTTCATTCCAACTTTATTTAGAAAGTCTAGAAGTTTAACATATATAAGACATGTAGCAGTCATGGTTTCTCCTCTTGTGAAACCAAAGTTTTCGAATTATGCTTCAAGATATATCTTTTGTTTTCTTTCATATCTTCCGTTCCTTCAAATCTAGACTTCAAAGCTTCTCACAACTTTTGAGCAGTTGTGAACTTTTTGAGGCCATGCATTATGCTATTGGGTATACTCATTCTGATTAGCCAAAGATCCTTTGAATCCATATCCGTCTTTTTCAGATATTCATCTGAGTACTTTATAGGATCTTTGGGAATCATTATTCTTCCTTCACTAGCAGCTTGGACCATGCGGACATATGGACCATTTAGAATATAAAGCCATAACCTTATGTCTTGATTCCTTATGAAATCCTTCATTCGTATTTTCCACGTATCATAGTCATTTGGTGTAAACATGGGAGGTTTGGTCTGAGTTTCATTCTCCAAATCATGTTTACTAGAAATGGTTACAATAGTTTTTGAGAGGGTAGAGAGGTACGAAGAGAGTGTGATGTTTGATAGTGTGATTAGAAGAAGAAACAAGTGATTTGTTGAAAGATAACTTCAATAAAATCAAGTGCCAAAGCTCTGATACCACTTGTTGGATCTGATCTAGTAAGGATTAACAATAACTAATTATTAGATCAGTAGATGACAAATACGAAATCTAAGTTAACTACTTACTATTACAATGCAAATACTTTGAGAACAGATAAATGTACAAGAAATTCTTTCAAAGTATTCAATTGATTAATCTTTGGAGTATAAACTGATACAATCGGCAGATACAATCAAGTGGCTTGAAAATATTGCCTCAACTATACAATTGTGAGGACTTTTATACTATGAAATCTAAACAATAAGAATAAACTATTTTATGTTTAGAGTCTACAGCAAAATAGATAATTGGCGTATCAGAGTTGGCAGCTTTAGTACTATGTTGTCTCCAAAAGGTGAAACACAGAAGTCTTCGGCATGAACATTCTTGTTTTGATTAGCAGATGTTGGAGTTCTCCGCTGATCGGTAGATCTTCAGTAGAGTGTTGATCGGCAGTGGATTAAGCACTTGACTCAATTTGTCAGTTGGCAGCAAGTGCTAAAATCCTGAATTTTTTGGTAGTTTCATCCTTCGTAGCCTTAAAAATTTCATTCATAGCCTAACAAATTTCATGTAACTTCAAATCAAATATGCAAATCCGAAATATCTATGGATAAAAAATTATCCATCTTGAGCGCCCTTTAGAACTTACTAGAGACCAAGGCACTAGTAATGTGAAATTTGAGGATGCAACTACTTAAAACAATCATTATATCTTGACTTAGTTGCTAAAGAAGTTTTTATTTCTACTGCTCGAAAGCTTCTGAAGAAACATTCAAGCTACCAAAAATCTACATCTTTCGAGAGATTAGATTTGCTGATATATTGAACCTATTAAACAACTACTTTTCGAATAACAATCTATATTCCGAATGACAACATCTTTATGATGTACTACAATGATGTTAGTTTCTAGAAGTAGTGGAGCAACTTTAACATCTAGGTGTAGTATGTTTTCTAGTGTGTATTCTAGCTGGTTGCCTACGAACAGCTGGGTGCAGTCCTTAACATACAATATCTCATTGTAACAGTGATGAAGTGACGCGCTTCATACTTTTTTACTTTGTAGTTAAAATGTAATATATTGAGTAAAATATAATTTGAACTTGACATCATTGTGTTATGTTTCATTGTTCTAGTATTCAGTGTTTGTTTTGATTTATATAAGTAGTTTATAGTTAATTACTTTCCTAGATTATCTTATGTGTGTTAAGTCCAAATGATCGAAGGACTACCTCCTTGAACCCTCGGGTTCGATGGTTTATTAAATAAGAATCTCTTGAAGGAGCGTGCACCTTACGTTTTTAAACTCATATTAATGTTTATTTATATTTTCATTTAATCTCAACTAAATCTATTTATATTGAAATGATTTTGATGATACTAAAATCACCAACGAACACATACTTAAGTGTGTATGGTTGCATGAAGAGTTCAACCTTTTCTGACGCTTAAAGCAAACTTTAGAATCAAAACATTTTACCTTTAGGAAAAGAAAGGTCATCTATGTCTAACACCTGAAGTGTGGTTTGTATAATTTAAAAATTAGAATAAAATTATACCTATAGATGTACTAACAGCAATGATGTACGAGTACGACCAAAGTCCACTTATAGGACTTAAGGTAGGAATCACTAAATATAAACACGTTTTTTTCAACCACTCATTTGAGCAAACATACATAGTCGCGCATGGATGTAAGGCTAGCTCAATATTTTTCATGACGTAAAGGAAAGTTTAAAATTTAGACATTTTTATTACTATAAGTTTACCAAATATAGAGAGATAGAATACCTACTAAAAATGAATATTCAAAGCTTTCTTCATTGTATCATAAATAGAATGTTCATATATGTCTAGTACACCAAAATAAGTGATTACGAGGCCTTAATGCTTGACCGGCCAGGGAAACCAAAGGACTCTTCCCTTCTAGATCGCTCGAATCCCATGACTAAATCGATAGTTGATGTCATACCCAGTCCACATGCTCGACCTGTTGTATCACTATACACAATATTCTACAAAGACTTAATAATCAAGACTACATACTATGCTAAATTATAGGTTAACATTGTTTACAAAACACATGCAATCCATGCATTAACATTCAATGTGAACGTCATTACAAGCCACTGCTATCAAGCAGCATTGGCTAAACTTAATCATGTATGGGATATTCAAAATCCTACATGATGATGTACTAGGGCCCTTGTTTTAGCTAACGCCTTCCAGCTTCTGCAACACGTGTAACACGAGCTAAAAACATTAACAGCAATGTCGTTGGTGAGTCGTAACCTATGACTCCAATATTGACATCAATATGATTAAATGTATGCGTAAGCCGATTTGCTTAACAAATCAATTCTCACTAACAACATCAACAATTCGAAGTTAGTGTATGATAACATATATGCCACTTGAATTTCAATATCAATATAACAAATGGTAATTTCCTAGAGTGAGGCTCTCTTACCTAGATCGGATCCGTCTAAGTACACATATGCCCCGAGGTTATTTGGGTGTCACGTCATTTTGACAACCCACGTGTAACGTTCCCTACTTTCTATTATTTATTTATTTTTAAATGTAATATTACTCCTTGTTCAATCCTTGTAATCTCAAGACTTGATCATAGTGGAAATATCTTTTTATATCATTTTTGTTGATTATATGCTTGTGCAACGCTTAAACAATTACGAATACGTATTTTAACGCAAAACTGAGCAACTTATCAGGACTTATATTTTTTGGAAAGTTATTTATAAGTTTTTTTTTATGGTTCATATGTTAAAATACTCAAAACATGCTTAATCATGAGTTTATGATGCAAATTAATAAATAAATAAGTTAAGGGGTTAAAATTAAAACTTCTGAATTTTCCCTCCACTCATCTCCCCAACTACTTTTTTAATGCTTAACCATAATTTTCATCTATAAATACTAATCAAAATCCCTCTCTAATCACTTTTATCACTCTAAACTCTCTCTTAAACTCTCACATTCCATCCAAAAATTTCATCTTCTTGCAAGAAATATTCAAGAACAACTTGTGAGTTTTAATTTTTTAATTTGTTTCTTATATTTTGTTTACCACTTGGAACAACCTCTAGGAAATAACCACTTAGTCACCAAGGTGAACAAGTATGGTAAACCCTTATTTTTGAGGTCCAAGTTGGAAATTTTTTTACTTGATTCTTTCATACATGTTTTATTTTTTCTCTCTTGTCTTTATATAAGCCTTTTGCATACTAAACCAAGTCACCAACAACTTCAATGTTGGAAGGCTTGTGTTGAAGTTATATTCCAGAAATTTTAAGGCTTTTACACCCTATTTTTTTCATCTTTACAAAACACTAAGTGATCTACAAATCAAGAAGTGGATGAAACCAAACCGGGCCTCCAACCAATGTTGAAAGGCTTGTGTTATGGTATGAAATGGTGATGTTGAACCTTGGTTCTACAATTAATCTTTCCACCATACCCCACTTGAAAACTTAGTCAAACTAGTTAGTTTACTTTGTACTTTCGTTATGTACTCATGACCATCCGAATCACCCTTATGTGTAGATTTTGTGCAATGGTGACAATCTTGAGGTTTGTGGATATCCCCACCTCTAATAGATGACTTATATGAACATAACACTTGAGGTTTGTGGATTACCTTACCTCTAATGCATGAATTATATTATATCTACATAATAATTTGGAGGCACCACCTTTATGGTACTCAATGTGTGGTATTCACCGATCATAAGAGTCTCCAACATATCTTTAATCAAAAGGATCTCAACATGCGTCAATGACGATGGGTTGAATTGTTGAACGACTATGATTTCGAAACTCGCTACCACCCCGGAAAAGAAAATGTCGTGGCAGATGCTCTTAGCCGAAAGAGTCACGTCAATGCTCATAGCATTTGTGTAACCAATCATCTTCGCTGTTTGCAAATCCAAACCAACATTCAAACTCGTATTCGTGAAGCCCAACACTCATCGGTCGTCAAAAATAATTTGTATAACGAGATGCAATGTGGTGTTGAAGACCAACTTGAGTCTAAATCTAATGGAATTCTCCATTACCTTGATCGTATTTGGATTCCGAACCGTGACAATCTTCATGCGCTTGTAATGAATAAAGCGCATAAATCACGATATTCTATACACCCCGGTGCAGACAAGATGTATCAAGATCTTTGTCGTACTTGTTGGTGGCCGGGCATGAAAAAGGATATCGCTCTTTTTGTGTCCAAATGTCTCACTTGTTCAAAAGTGAAGGCCGAACACCAATGACCCTCTGGTTTACTCAAGCAACCTGAAATCCTTAGATGGAAGTGGGAGAGTGTCGCAATGGATTTTATCACCAAACTCCCTCGAACATCTTTTGGGCATGACAGTATTTGGGTAATCATCGATCGATTGACCAGATCAGCTCATTTCCTTCCCATCCGCGAAGAATATTTCGTTGAAAAGCTAGCTCTTATTTACACTTCTGAAATCAATAGCTGTCATGGTATCCCTCTCGATATCATCTCCGATCGTGATGGTCGATTCACTTCCCGTTTTTGGAAAACTTTTCAGTTAGTTTTGGGCACCCAACTCAATCTTAGTATGGCTTTTCATCCTCAAACAGATGGACAAACTGAACGTACTATCCAGACTCTCGAAGATATGCTTCGATCTTGTGTTATCGATTTTGGTGGCAACTGGGATGTACACCTACCATTGGTCGAATTTTCGTACAATAACAGTTATCACTCTAGTATCGAAATGGCACCCTTTGAAGCTCTTTATGATCGCAAATGCCATTCACATATTTGTTGGCACGAGATAGGCGAGGCACAAGTCACCGGTCCCGAAATCATACAAGACACAACCGATAAAATCTTACAAGTCCGTGACAACTTACTGGCTGCAAGAAGCCGATAAAACAGTTACGCCGATAAACGGCATAAGCCATTGGAATTCAATGTTGGTGATCTCGTTTTCCTTAAGGTATCTCCTTGGAAAGGAGTAGTGCGCTTTGGTAAGAAAGTGCAGGACCGGGTATGGGTACTTAACACTTAGTTTCACACTGAGGAGAAAACTTAGATCACTTAACAATTCAAATAGGGAACTGGTAACTTAAATAGATGATACTAAGAACACAAGTAAATTAAAGAGATAGAACTAAGAACAACACAAGAACACAAGATTAGATTCCAAGGAAGTTGTATATTGATCTCAAGTTCTTTTACAAGTGTTACAAAGCATAAAGAAATTACAATAAACCTGAGACACTTTTATACTACAATCTACAACCGTCACTTACATGTAAAGATAGTTAGGATTTGACTAATCTAGGCAACAAGATAAATCTAAAGTCAAAAAGCAGATTGCCTTTTGACTAGTGACTATGACATGCCATAGCTCACTGACTTTTCCTAATACAAAAAGTCTACAAGAACAAGTAAGGTAAGTTACAGACAAAGACCATTCCTAATTTTTGATAAAGCATGGAAGTTTCACCAACTTATGTAAAGTAGGTGAACCACCGGAGCAGGCAGCGGAAAGTGTGTTAGCTTTATCAAAAGTTGATTCAGAGAAAGCATATTTTCTCTGTCCTCTGAAGAAATCAATCTTCTCAGCTTCGGAAGACTTTGTCTCTGAAGCTTCGGAAGATTTCATCTTTGGCTTCGGAAGATGCTGGTCTTTGGCTTAGGAAGATTTCACACTTAGAATAATTTTCTGTTTGAGTGTGAAACTTTCGAAGTAACTCCTTCTGAACTGTTAGCTTCGGAAGATCTTACACTTAGACATATTTGAGAGTGTAAGACTTCCAAAGCTAGTTCATATTTGCTCCTAAGTGCATGCATGGAAGACTTGGTTGTTCTGGCTTGTTGGTTGCATCAGCCTCATAATCTTTAGATGATCTTACAGAAAGGAAAACATGCTCCTCAAAATGTAGGTCCTTTCAAGATTCTCGAAAGAATTGGTAAGGTGGCATACCGACTTGATCTACCACAAGAACTTAGCAACGTTCACCCGACCTTCCATGTCTCCAATCTCAAGAAGTGCCCAGCCGACGAAGGACTTCAAATTCTGTTTGATGACATACATGTCGACAATACCATACATTTTATCGAAAAACTTGTTGAAATCATGGATCGTGGAATGAAGCAACTCAAACGAAGTCGTATTCCAATTATTAAGGTGCGTTGGGAAGGAATGCGTGGTCCAGAATTTACTTGGGAACGTGAAGATCAATTCAAGATCAAGTACCCGCATCTTTTCCCAGAACTTTCTTCTAAATGAATTTCGGGACGAAATTCCCTAAAGTAGGGGAGACTGTAACGTTCCCTACTTTCCATTTATTTATTTATTTTTAAATGTAATATTACTCCTTGTTCAATCCTTGTAATCTCGAGACTTGATCATAGTGGAAATATATTTTTATATCATTTTTGTTGATTATATGCTTGTGCAACGCTTAAACAATTACGAATACGTATTTTAACGCAAAACTAAGCAACTTATCAGAATTTATATTTTTCGGAAAGTTATTTATAAGTTTTCTTTTTATGTTTCATATGTTAAAATACTCGAAACATGTTTAATCGTGAGTTTATGATGCAAATTAATAAATAAAATAAGTTAAGGGGTTAAAATTAAAACTTTTGAATTTTCCCTCCACTCATCTCCCCAACTACTTTCTTTACTTCTCAACCATAATTTTCATCTATAAATACTAACCAAAATCCATCTCTAATTATTTTTATCACTCTAAACTCTCTCTTAAACTCTCACATTCCATCCAAAAATTTCATCTTCTTGCAAGAAATATTCAAGAACAACTTGTGAGTTTTAATTTTTTAATTTCTTTTTTCTATTTTGTTTACTACTTGGAACAACCTCTAGGAAATAACTACTTAATCACCAAGGTGAAAAACTATGGTAAACCCCCATTTTTTGAGGTCCAAGTTGGAAATTTTTTTACTTGATTCTTTCATACATGTTTTATTTTTTCTCTCTTGTCTTTTTATAAGCCTTTTGCATACTAAACCAAGTCACCAACAACTTTAATGTTGGAAGGCTTGTGTTGAAGTTATATTCCATAAATTTTAAGGCTTTTACACCCTATTTTTTTCATCTTTACAAAAAACTAAGTGATCTACAAATCAAGAAGTGGATGAAACCAAACCGGGCCTCCAACTAATGTTGAAAGGCTTGTGTTATGGTATGAAATGGTGATGTTGAACCTTGGTTCTACAACTAATCTTTCCACCATACCCCACTTGAAAACTTAGTCAAACTAGTTAGCTTACTTTAGTACTTTCGTTATGACCATCCGAATCACCCTTATGTGGAGATTTTGTGCAATGGTGACAATCTTGAGGTTTGTGGATATCCCTACCTCTAATACATGACTTATATGAACATCTACATAATACTTAGTCAAAACCAAACCGTAACATCAATCAAACCATGGTTGAATGTTACGTGTTAAGGTAGACATTATACTAATCTTATGATTCCTTATTTTGGACTTCCAATGAGTGACTGATACTCATAAAGAACACACACATTACATGGTGTCCTATTAAGTGTCTAAGTAGTATATACTTTCATATACTCTCATATTTGTAATTTTACTTTCCAATTGCTAGATCTTAAACTTTGAATCCTAAACTTACACACTTTGTTTACCTTTTAGGGTGACTTTGGTGACTCAATCCTTTAAACTCATTCATCTATCCTTGTGGATTCTAATCGCCAAACCATGAGTTATACTTCACCCTTTTGTTTTAACACTATTTGGGTTGCAACATGTATCAATTATCAAACACACTCAATTATTCATTCAATCAAAATCATTCTAAAACTCAATTCATACAAACATGCTTACTTGTTAGACTATTTGTGAATACATTCTAGAATACATTATCTTGTAAGCAATCTAAACCTCCCTTAACATGTATAGCGCTATAGGACTAGCACATCCGCCCTATATGATGGGTCTATGTTAAGTTATTCAATCTTTACGGTCTTGGTCATTTTTAATGCTAAGATTACGCTAGTGGACACTTTGGTTTGATTATTAGTTTTGCATGCTAGCAATGTACAAACTTTAGTATACTTTATCCATGTTGAATTGAGATTTTTGCTCACTATTATGCTATGTATTCAAACTTTTATGCTCGCCAACATATTCATATGTTGACTAATATTTTATACATGTTGCAGGAAATGCTTGAAGCTTTTTCAAGAAATCCAATTAGGTGGACTTAGAAACACACCAAATCTATCATTTTATTATGCTTGTTTTAGACTTATATTCCTCAAAATTGTAGTATGTTTATTTGAAACATTGTAATGTTATGTTGATGAATAGAAATGAAATTTCAATCTTAATTTATTATCACTTTAGTACAATGATGTCTTTGAACAATCTATCACTTCTCGCGCCCTAATGTTTCTACCCTCGGTTGGGGTGTGACAGATTGGTATCAGAGCCATAGTTATAGGGAATTAGGGAAAACTTCCATGTTTTACCTAGACTATGACTAAGAACTCCTGTTGGTAATGCTTATGCTTTGTTTGTTTATCTTATGTTTATGCCAAAAAAAAAACCTCGAATCTACCTAATCTTACTCCTCATCTTATTCTCGGCCAGAAATAAATACACCTTTCCTAAGGTATATCATGCGACGACGATACGAAGACACTCGTATTTCACAAATGAAACGACCTCACTAAAATAGGAGTGAATCCCTTACTTTGGTGACGACTTTCAATCCGCCATTATTGTTTTTTTATGAAATTACACCATTAAGATAGGAGTGATTTCTTTACCTTGATGGCAATTTCACTAATCTTATTCTTGTGGACCCTTAATAACGAGTTAGGATTAATTTCTTATCTCAATGGTTAAGTACCAACCACGTCTGGGGAACGACACCACCAAGCTAGGAGTGATATCCACATCTTGGTGACTAGTCCCATTCCTTGATTTTCAATCTCACCAAAGTCTCGAGATTTCGATTGACAAGGGACATGTAGTAACTGGAAGGGCGTATACCGTTACCCGACTTGTTGGAGAGAGTATTCTAACCCATTAAGCCAAAGCATGATTCTCGAACTCAAAAGAAGTCTTGACTACTTTGGATTAGTCTTAGTTCCAAAACCGGAACATTCCCAGCCCTAATTGAATCTCTTTTATGTTTGTATTTATTTTATGCATTCATGCTTCAACCTCTTTCCTCTTGTCAAGATCGAATTATCCGAATCGCGTTAATCTCGCAACCTAAAACGCTAATAATCAAGAACCAAAAAAAATTTAAAAGCTTTTATTGTTGTTTAGCTAATTCTTTGGGTAATTATGCTTAATATGAGAACCGATTTGAAACCTACTTGCTATCATGCTTTAAATATGCAGAAAAAAAATTATTTTAAACACTATTGATAAAGACTCATCATTTTCTTTAACCTATGTTGTAGATGTCTTCCAAATCTCATAGAAGCTCAAAGCAAAGTTCCAATAAGAAAATGGTCGCTTTCATGGCCAACCAAATGGCCCGAGTTATTCCCGACATCGTTAAGCAAATCAATGCCACCCCTAGCCAAAACGCTTCAGTTGAATCCCGAAACCCTACTCCCAAAACCTCAGCCTTTTCCTATAAGCACTTCAAGTCATGTGGCCCCGAACCCTTCAAGGGTGAAGAGGGGCCTCCAAGATGCTTGAATGGTTTGATAGCATCGAAGTCACTTTCATCAATAGCGAATGCCCCGACGAGCTTCAGACTCGCAGTGCCACCGGTGTCTTCACATCAAGGGCACTTGAATGGTGGAAAGTGAAAGGAGCACTCGTGGAAACGAGGTCGCCTTCGCCCTACCATGGAAGAGGTGAAGCAACTTATGATATATGAGTTTTGCCCTCCTCATGAAATGCAAAGTCTTGAAGAGGAATTTTGGAACCTCAAACAAATTGGAGGTGACAACTTGACTTACACCATTCGCTTCAAGCAACTTAGTATCCTTGTCCCTCACATGGTCAACACCACTGAATGAGCCAGAGCCAAGTACATAAAAGTCCTTCCCCCTATTATCCGTGACTCCGTCACCATAGCCGAACCCTTCTCACTTGAGTGAGCCATCCGGTTGGCGGCTACCTTATCTGACAACCAAGTGAAAGACGGATCTTTGTCTCTTAAAGGCTCCTTCAAAACCACCCATCAAGCCATCTCTGAAACACCTGAGGAACCTAAAGACATAAAAGCACCATCCAAAAACACCCGTCATGGCAAGAAATGCAAGTTTCAAAGCTGCAACTATGTCATGACAACACCAACAACCCAATCTCCCATCAACTCGAACCAAGAACCACCCAAGAAAGCCTACAACCGTTATAGGCACTTTGCCTCAGCATGTCGAAGTGGTCCTAGCCCACATGGTAACCCACCTTCGGCTCACACCGGTACCCAAAGACCCTCGACTAATTCAAATGGTCGTGCTTGCTTCAAATGTGGTGACCTAAACCATCTTGCTCCTCAATTCCCCCACAACAATCAAGTTCAAGTGCAAGCGCCACGTGGGCGTGCATTTAACATAAATGCGCATCAAGCTCAAAACGACAGTGACGTCGTAAACGGTACGTTTATTATAAATGGAATTTATGCTTCTGTTTTATTTGATACTAGTGCGGATAAAAGTTTTGTTTCAATAAAATTTGAACCAATGCTAAAATGAACACATTCTAAATTGCCAAATCATTCACCGTTGAAGTCGCTAACGGAAATTCCGTCGCCGTTGATTCCATTCTCCTTGATTGCGTTTTAAGTCTTAATGAGCATGAATTTCCCATCAAACTCATACCCATGCAATTGGGTAGCTTTGATGTCATAGTAGGCATGGACTGGCTTGCCAAGGTTCGTGCCGAAGTCGTTTGCTTTGAAAAATATATCCATATTCCGCTTCCTTCCGGCGACACCTTACAAATATATGGCGAGAAACCCTCAAACGGACTCAAACTCATGTCTTGTTCGGAGGCACGAAAGTGCTTACGTCAGGAATGTATTGTCTTTTTAGCCCATGTCATGATAGAAAAAGAAAAGGGAAAGAATGTGAAAGACATTCTAATCATTTGTGATTTTCCCGACGTGTTCCCTAAAGATCTACCCGGCCTTCCTCCCACTCGTTCCATTGATTTTCGGATTGATCTCATACCCGGTGCTATACCTGTTGCTAAATCTCCCTACCGACTCGCACCCTCATAAATGCAAGAGATAGCTAGTCAACTTTAAGAGTTGGTTAATAAAGGCTTCATACGTCCTAGCTCATCCCCTTGGGGTGCTCCAATCCTTTTTGTAAAGAAGAAGGATGGTTCGTCCGCATGTGCATTGATTATCGTGAGCTCAATAAACTCACAGTAAAAAACCGTTATCCTTTTCCTCGTATCGATGATCTCTTTGACCAACTTCAAGGAGCAACTTATTTCTCAAAAATCGACCTACGATCTGGTTATCATCAACTTCGTATCCACGAAGAAGATATTCCAAAAACCACTTTCCGCACAAGGTATGGTCATTACGAGTACATGGTTATCCCTTTCGGTTTGACCAATGCACCCACAGCCTTTATGGACTTGATGAACCGCGTGTGAAGACCTTACTTGGATTGTTTTGTAATTGTGTTCATTGACGATATTCTAATCTATTCTAAGACCGAATCCGAACACGAACGACACTTACGTTGATCTTGGAACTTCTTCGAACCGAACGACTATACGCCAAATACTCCAAATGTGAATGTTGGTTGAAAGAAGTTCAATTCCTTGGTCACATCGTAAGCGAAAAGGGCATTCATGTTGATCCTGCCAAAATCAATGATGTCGAAGGTTGGATTGCTCCAAAATCCCCTACCGAAGTACGTTCTTTTCTCGGATTGGCGGGTTACTACCATTGATTCATCTCCAACTTTTCAAAAATCGCTATACCTCTCACCTCTTTGACCCAAAAAGATAAACCTTTTGTTTAGGGTTCGAAACAAGAGGAATCCTTTCAAACCCTCAAGCGTATGCTCTGTGACGCACCCATCCTAACCCTTCCCGTTGGAAATGACGATTTCATGGTTTATTGTGACGCATCTAATCAAGGTCTCAGTTGTGTCCTTATGCAATGAGGCATGGTTATCGCTTATGCATCAAGACAACTCAAAACCCACGAGAAGAAATACACTACCCATGATCTCGAACTCGGAGCCGTTGTTTTTGCCTTAAAAATTTGGAGGCACTACCTTTATGGTACTTAATGTGTGGTCTTCACAGATCATAAGAGTCTCCAACATATCTTAATAAAAGGATCTCAACATGCGTCAACGACGATGGGTTGAATTGTTGAACGACTATGATTGCGAAATTCGCTACCACCCGGGAAAAGCAAATGTCGTGGCAGATGCTCTTAGCCTAAAGAGTCACGTCAATGCTTATAGCATTTGTGTAACCAATCGTTTTTGCTATTTACAAATCCAAACCAACATTCAAACTCGTATTCATGAAGCACAACACTCATCGGTCTTCGAAAATAATTTGTATAACGAGATGCAATGTGGTGTTGAAGACCAACTTGAGTCTAAATCTAATGGAATTCTCCATTACCTTGATCGTAATTGGATTCCGAACCGTGACATCTTCGTGCGCTTGTAATGAAGCGCATAAATCACGATATTCCATTCACCCCGGTGCAGACAAGATGTATCAAGATCTTCGTCGTACTTATTGGTGGCCGGACATGAAAAAGGATATCGCTCTTTTTGTGTCCAAATGTTTCACTTGTTCAAAAGTCAAGGCCGAACACCAACGACCCTCTAGTTTACTCGAGCAAACTGAAATCCCGAGATGGAAGTGGGAGAGTGTCGCAATGGATTTTATCACCAAACTCCCTCGAACATCTTCTGGGCATGACAGTATTTGGGTAATCATCGATCGATTGACCAAATTAGCTCATTTCCTTCCCATCCGCGAAGACTATTCTGTTGAAAAGCTAGCTCGTATTTACACTTCTGAAATCATTAGCCGTCATGGTATCCCTCTTGATATCATCTCCGATCGTGATGGTCGATTCACTTCCCAGTTTTGGAAAACTTTTCAGTTAGCTTTGGGCACCCAACTCAATCTTAGTACGGCTTTTCATCCTCAAACAGATGGACAAACTGAACGTACTATCCAAACTCTCGAAGATATGCTTCGATCTTGTGTTATTGATTTTGGTGGCAACTGGAATGTACACCTACCATTGGTCGAATATTCGTACAATAACAGTTATCACTCTAGTATCAAAATGGCACCCTTTGAAGCTCTTTATGGTCACAAATGTCGTTCACCTATTTGTTGGCACGAGATCGGTGAGGCACAAGTCACCGGTCCCGAAATCATACAAGAGACAACCGATAAAATCTTACAAGTCCACGACAACTTACTGGCTGCAAGAAGCCGACAAAAGAGTTACACCGATAAACGGCATAAGCCATTAGAATTCAATGTCGGTGATCTCCTTCTCCTTAAGGTATCTCCTTGGAAAGGAGTAGTGCGCTTTGGTAAGAAATGAAAACTTGCTCCTCGATATGTAGGTCCTTTCAAGATTCTCGAAAGAATTGGTAAGGTGGCATACCGACTTGATCTACCATAAGAACTTAGCAACGTTCACCCGACCTTCCATGTCTCCAATCTCAAGAAGTGTCTAGCCAACGAAGGACTTCAAATTTCGCTTGATGACATATGTGTCGACGATACCATGCATTTTATCGAAAAACCTGTTGAAATCATGGATCGTGGAGTGAATCAACTCAAACGAAGTCGTATTCCAATTATTAAGGTGCGTTGGGAAGGAACGCGTGGTCCAGAATTTACTTGGGAACGTGAAGATCAATTCAAGATCAAGTACCCGCATCTTTTCCCAAAACTTTCTTCTAAATGAATTTCGGAACGAAATTCCCTAAAGTAGGGGAGACTGTAACATTCCCTACTTTCCATTTATTTATTTATTTATTTATAAATGTAATATTACTTCTTGTTCAATCCTTGTAATCTCGAGACTTGATCATAGTGGAAATATCTTTTTATATCATTTTTGTTGATTATATGCTTGTGCAACGCTTAAACAATTACGAATACGTTTTTTAACGCAAAACTGAGCAACTTAACAGGACTTATATTTTTCGGAAAGTTATTTATAAATTTTCTTTTTATGGTTCATATGTTAATACTCAAAACATGCTTAATCATGAGTTTATGATGCAAATTAATAAATAAAATAAGTTAAGGGGTTAAAATTAAAACCTTTAAATTTTCCCTCCACTCATCTCCCCAACTACTTTCTTTAATGCTCAAACATAATTTTCATCTATAAATACTAACCAAAATCCCTATCTAATCACTTTTATCACTCTAAACTCTCTCTTAGACTCTCATATTCCATCCAAGAATTTCATCTTCTTGCAAGAAATATTCAAGAACAACTTGTGAGTTTTAGTTTTTTAATTTTTTTTTCTATTTTGTTTACCACTTGGAACAACCCTAGGAAATAACCACTTAGTCACCAAGATGAACAAGTATGGTAAACCCCTATTTTTGATGTTCAAGTTGGAAATTTTTTTACTTGATTCTTAATACATGTTTTATTTTTTCTCTCTTGTCTTTTTATAAGCCTTTTGCATACTAAACCAAGTCACCAACAACTTCAATGTTGGAAGGCTTATGTTGAAGTTATATTTCAGAAATTTTAAGGCTTTTACACCCTATTTTTTTCATCTTTACAAAAACTAAGTGATCTACAAATCAAGAAGTGGATGAAACCAAACCGGGCCTCCAACCAATGTTGAAAGGCTTGTGTTATGGTATGAAATGATGACGTTGAACCTTGGTTCTACAACTAATCTTTCCACCATACCTCACTTGAAAACTTAGTCAAACTAGTTAGTTTACTTTAGTACTTTCGTTATGTACTCATGACCATCCGAATCACCCTTATGTGGAATTTTGTGCAATGGTGACAATCTTGAGGTTTGTGGATATCCCTACCTCTAATACATGACTTATATGAACATAACACTTGGGGTTTGTGGATTACCCTACCTCTAATGCATGAATTATATTTATATCTACATAATACTTAGTCAAAATTAAACCGTAACATCAATCAAACCATGGTTGAATGTTACGTGTTAAGGTAGACATTATACTAATCTTATGATTCCTTATTTTGGACTTCCAATGAGTGACTAATACTCATAAAGAAACACACACATTACATGGTGTCCAATTAAGTGTCTAAGTAGTATATACTTTCATATACTCTCATATTTGTAATTTTCATATACTTTCCAATTGCTAGATCTTAAACTTTGAATCCTAAACTTACACACTTTGTTTACCTTTTAGGGTGACTTTGGTGACTCAATCCTTTAAACTCATTCATCTATCCTTGTGGATTCTAATCGCCAAACCGTGAGTCATACATCAACCCTTTTGTTTTAACACTATTTGGGTTGAAACATGTATCAATTATCAAATACACTCAATTATTCATTCAATCAAAATCATTCTAAAACTCAATTCATACAAACATGCTTACTTGTTATACTATTTGTGAATACATTCTAGAATACATTCTTGCAAGCAATCTAAACCTCCCTTAACATGTATAGCGCTATAGGACTAGCACATCCGCCTTATTATGATGGGTCTATGTTAAGTTATTCAATCTTTACGGTCTTGGTCATTTTTAATTCTAAGATTACGCTAGTGGACACTTTGGTTTGATTATTAGCTTTGCATGCTAGCAATGTACAAACTTTAGTATACTTTATCCATGTTGTTGAGATTTTTGCTCACTATTGTGCTATGTATTCAAACTTGTATGCTCGCCAACATATTCATATGTTGACCATATTTTATACATGTTGCAGGAAATGCTTGAAGCTTTATCAAGAAATTCAATTAGGCGGACTTAGAAACTCACCAAATCTATCATTTTATTATGTTTATTTTAGACTTGTATTCCTCAAAATTGTAGTATGTTTATTTGAAACATTGTAATGTTATGTTGATGAATAAAATGAATTTCAATCTTAATTTATTATCACTTTAGTGTTATGATGTCTTTGAACAATCTATCACTTCTCGCGCCCCGATATTTCTGCTATCGGTTAGGGTGTGACACCACGAACTTACCTTAATAGCTTGTTGGCGACTAACAGGACCAAGGTCTATACACACCTATATTATGGTCCATTAAACATTAGGAACACAATATGTCATGCAACAATCATGAGAGAATACGTAACAAAATCAATTTAAATAGCTCGAGTACAGTCCCAAAATCAAATGGAGGAAAAAGGTGGTGGTTACACTCACTTCAACCGGTGGTCTGCAACTTCCATAATCATAATATTGCCATATCTCCTTAAGATCTCAAACAGGTGAAATGTAGTGCTATAACTTTAAACATGCTATATGCGCTTAGACCATTATATATTTTAAACTAAGGTTCACACACACGGTTCAATCTAAAGTCACCCAAAAGCGTTCGTTTGATAGATTCATCCACTACAGTGTGAGTTTTCTCGTAAGTTTCTAATCGTGTCCCATAACATACTAATGACCTGTTTGATCTTGTTGAAAACAACAGTTTATGCCAAAACCTATACAATGCACAATATGAGAACTTAGATTCTTACCAAAGCTTTCCTGAAGTTGTAACATAATTTCTTGACGCATCCACCTCTCCACACGGACAATATATTACTTAAATGGAGTCTCAGAACATCACATATCCACTAACACATAGCAATAACTCGTATTTAAGTAAAAACAAGTCTTACCTTGTAATACCAAGAGCTCTAAAGCACCAATCCAGGCAAATAGACGTTGTAGTTCTTGAATCCGAATTTCGTATGCCTTCCCGAGCACCCTAGAATGACCAAATCTTAGAGATAAGAAAATATGATTCGTCTGTAGTGAGAGAGAGCCGGAAGCGGGGTGGAAATGTGGTTCGCCACGGGTCACAATCTCCGATACTTGGACATTTTTCAATGTCACCATCTCTCTTTCACCAACCCAATCAACCACGTCTCTCTTTCTTATTCCTTGATCATGCATTTAAAGTCGAGGGGTTACAGTTGAATCTACATTGGCTCTCACCTAAGTTGTCCTACCTAAATTGTCTATTTATCCTCTTGAGGATTAGCAAGTGGTACTTAAGGAACATGCTTAATTAGAGATTCAAATATTTGGTTAGCGAATCTAGGCTAGCTAATTTGAAATACCTTGACTTTTTAGAACATCTTCGAGTCAAAGCAATGATTTAAAGCACTTGTTTTTACATTAATTCGGGAACATAACGACTCAATCATAGAGACATGTAAAATACAAAATTTCTAATCCTAACAGAGATTCTAATTCTTTATGTTATTACTTAGGACACTGAAGTTGCTTGTCCTTCAACCCTATAACAATTTTATAACTTCATACAATATCAATTTGAGGTTACATTTAGAATGTAACTAAGAATTGTTGTATAGAATTTCCCAATACACAAGGGTGGCCACATCTTTACGAGCAAGCATACCTTAGTTGACAAAACTCAAGTCAAGGGTAGTCACTCCACTAGAGAACTTTCATATTTAATTACACAATTTGCAATAAATTACATAAAGTTTAGATCTGTTCATCATCTCTCATAAAACATTCAAAGGTTCCAAATCAATGTTCAGAAAGGGTCAGAATTTGTCGATTAAAACTCTAAGCTGTCTTCCGAATATTATAACTGCAGAAGCAACTAGAACTTGCATGATTATGATATGTTCAACATACAACACAAGTCCCACCTCTAGTTCATCTTGAGTTTTATCACATGAGCCATAGTCCCATAATTCTGAATTCCCCTCTGAAATTTAAAAGCTACATGACCTTAAAGACAAATCCAAAGACCTGAGTTAAAAGACTAACCTAGCCAAGTTTTACATACTTAATAGTTCAACAATCAAAACTTAATAATGATTAATACATATAACTAAGGCATAAAATTAAAAGAAACACATTGAAAGTGTGTGAAATTCAATCATCTATGGAAACGTACCTTATAGGGCACACAAATATGATTATGCATGGGTTGTTCGTGAGAGGGTGAGTTTTTGACACATACCAAATGACAACGCTACAGATTTCTCTTTGTTGAAGAATGCTAATGGTGATTATCTGGTTCTCAACCGCTTAGAGCTCAATAGGATGTGTGAGGAGTTTGAGGTTGCAACATTGTGCAAATTCAAGAACTTGATGGTGGTGGAGAGTGTTTTTTTTTTTTTTTTTTTTTTTTTTTT
>JACCIY010000114.1:0-40273 GCA_025506505.1 Flaveria sonorensis
CGAATTCAGTTTGGATCAGATTCGGATATATCTAAATATTCTGTATTTATCCGAATAATCCAAATAAACCAAATAATAAATTTTCCTATTTTTTGTTCCTAATTTGTTTTGCTAGCAAATACAAATTTGACTTGAAGACAAATTGAAATAATATAAGTAATTGTATAGAACCCGAAAATTAAAATCTCTAATTTAGAATAACAATTGATTATTGTATAATTGTTTAGGATAACAGGACTAAAATGTATCAAGATTATTGAGTATTGAGTTGAAAACATAATAGGTAGTTGGGTAATATGTATTGGGCTAGAAATATAGTTGAATTCTTATTCGGATTTCCAAATATTCCAATGAATAAAAAAATTATAATATCCTAAATCCGATCCACAATCCGAATAAGGAATTCAGATTCGGATAAGATCCGATCCGAATATCCAACTAAGGATTCGGATCGGTTTATTCGGATTTGGATACGGATCGAATTTCGGTTATTTTTGGATATCAGATTTTTCGAACACTCCTATTCATAACCATAATGCTTAAAGCTGGAGTTTTTTGGGTAGCAAACTCTCATTAAAGTGCACTAAGTACCATCTGGATTAATCAAGGGTACATTAGAAACTTCTTAACTCCCTTTGCCATTATACTCTTCTACATTTCTAAAAATAGATTTGGAGATGTTGTAGGGATGATCTTCAATCAATGAAATCAACAATGATGCAAATATTACACTCATACTATCCATACCTGCCTTTAAACTGCTTATACAAGCTATAATCACCAAAAAAAGATACTTCCAGTATGGAGGTAAGTATTTTATCTCCATATAAGGGTAGGTAAACTCGTATTCGAGTCAATGAAAGCAATCCTAGTATGGTAATATTTTTCCCCTAACATTGGCTATAATACATAGATTGCCTTGATCATCTCTCTTATTGGTGGTGGTCTTCCAGAAATCTTTAACCAGTTCTTTATAAGTATGCATATTAGTAGAAATGGCATAAAAAATCCTTGAGTTCTTAAGTCTCTCAATCATCAAACCAAAAAAACATTTATTCTCATATATTTCCCCAAGATAAGCAACTCCGTTATGATACTTACGTAGTTCAACTCTCGAGATATCTGCAAAAACAAAATAGCACCGTATGACAATGTAAATTGCAAAAATTTATTCAAAAATTTCTAAGTGTTAAAATCAAATACAAGTTTTCTTCAAAAAAATATGTTTGAGAGAACTTATAATTTTCGCATTAATTCACATAAGTCAATGTTTTTTCAAAACACAAATGTTTTTGTGTCTGTTCATGTGTTCTTCAAAAGTTCTCGCATGCTATAGTACGCAAAAACCAACATTATTTCATAAAATTGCATTTAATTTCAAGTCCATTTCTTAAATTGATCATTCACTGTGTGTCTGCTTTGATCACTTACTAACTATGTCAATTTTCACCATTTTTAACCATACTAAAACACTAATCTAATCAAAACAAATTTAACTAATAAAATTAATAAAATTATCATAATTTGTAGATGATTCGAGGTTTTCTTATGATTTGAACTACCTTAGTATGATCAGTGGCACAATGCGAGTTGAATGACACAAAATAACAACAATTAGCAAGAAATTAAATCTATGTATGTCAGAAGTATAGTATACGTGAAAAGTTCTGGAATGGAATGTTTTTGCATAAATGACCTATTTAAACATAAAAAAGTTTTCGCTGCAACACCACAAGCAACAATTTTTCACCTGGATAAGTTTTCACATAAGTTTATTATGCAAAAACATAATTTTCAAATTTGATTTTTCAAAACTTTTCAACCTTTTCAACTTTTCAATTAAATTAAAATTTGATCATGTTCAAGCAATGTTGAATGATTAAATATAAATTTTCATTTTGGTTTTCCACAAATAAACTCAAAATATTTTTCTAAAAAATTATTATAAGATTATTTTTTTGAAAAATTTATTATCAATATATTTTGGCTGTATTTAGAATAATACTGGTTATGTTGATTGCCAATATTATTAATCCACATTAAACTCATGCTTTAGTCTTTACTTAGACAAACATGATATGATGATTATCATATTTTGATATGATTATATGAATCAAATGGATCCCATGAAATGGAATCCCGTAGAAAATCTATCCAACTTCAAGACACTGTTAAGAGTTCATGTCATACCAACTTGATTTAAACATTTCACCTTTAATCAGTAATCTTATTAATTATTTGATTTTTCGAGATTATAACTATTTGAGCATAACTAGCCCTAGAAATGTTTTTGAACATGAATTTTAACAAGTTGTAGGACTTAAAAGCCTTCCAGACTTACATGTCTTCTCAAGCCGTTTAGGATTTACAAGCCTTCCGGACTTACGTGCCCCATGTCATACCCCGGCTAAAGCAGAAACGCACAGGTGCAACGCAAATGAATGTCTTCATCACACATGGTATGAGAAAAATACTAAGGCATTAAATATAATTAACCAATATAAGTTTACATCATTGTTTTCAAATCCTTCCAAATAAACAAATAAGATAAATATTTTATTAAAAACCTAGGTCCAAGCATACAAAATGAGCAAGTCTTGAAACCCTATTCTAGATACCTAAAAACATGTAAAGAAAATGAGTCAACAAAATGTTAGTGAGAAACATAGGTTTTAAAACATATAATAATGAGTAAAGATATACAATTCAAAAGCAAAACATTTACGGGAAGGATAAACAACACAAGAGTCCACAACCAGCCCTAATGATGTTTACCCCATGAATGAGTCGGATTGTGATCGCCCAAATCCAGAATCGGGATTCGAACTGGTTTGTTACACCAATGGATCCACTACCGTACTACTGTTGGCTTAAAATAAGCTGATGGTTGTGTATGATAAAATTAGAGGGCTTTTATGATGAATGAATAAGCAACTTGTATTCTCTGATTAAAGTTTCCATGTAGAATGAGTTTGTAATGATTTGAATTATGAAAACGAGTTTGAGTATAATATGATATATGTTTTCCCCAAAAGGTTGGAAAATAGAGTATGAATCTCATTTTATAATATTTGAGAAACGACTGGAAACCAATCAACCGAATATGGGATGCCCTATTGATTAAGGTTTCAGTTAGTTTCAAAATTAATATTGATACTAATAAAGACTTTAAATTGATGTTTTTGATATGCAAGACTTAAAATATAACAAAAGATCAAAAACAAAAGTTTTGTGAAACATATTAAAATTTCAAATTTAGTTTCTATTTTAATATGATACTTTGAAATATGAAAGAAAATTAATAAAAGGCAAAAAAAATATATATTTAATTCAATATCTTATCTAAATAATATCAAAAAATTATATTTTATTGATATTTCTAACCTATTGAAAACCATCCACAAAACAGTCTATCGAGAACCCTAGCAGTTCTGCGCACTTGCGTGGGCTGTTTCGGTATTCAAACGCTTGAATTTTTTGATGACATCGGTGGGGTTAGAAAGCTAACTAAAAGAAAATAATTTTCAAGAAAAATAAACGTGTCTTTTGAGTCTATTTTGAATAAGTTAAGGTCGTTTAAAGTTGACGTAAGTTTCTGGTCAGAATTGAAATTGCATAGATGTAAACTACAAAGGGTTTTGATCACGGTTTTGATAAAAATGGTTTTTGGAGAAAAATAGAAATAAAATTATTATCAATTAAGTTATATATCATTGTATTATACTATGATATTGATTTAAGAATAACAACAAGTTTGAAAAATTTCAACACGATCAATCCCTTTCGTAAATCATGATCTTGTGTGTTGAGGTCCATTTGATCATCTACGTTGTTACACTAAGGTGTATGAGCAACAAAGAATCATCTTACATTGATGAAAAAAATTAGTAGAAGAATTAAACTGTAAGAATGTATTGGAAATAAAAATCAAGAACAAACAAGGAAATTATTTAACAGGATCAATCCCTTTATTAAATCATGAAATTTTGTGTTAAGGCTCAATTAATCATCTTCGTTACTAGAATAATGTGTATGGGTAACAAAGAATCATCTTAAATTGAGAGAAAAGAAGAACAAGAAGAAAAAGTAAGAGAATGTAAAGACAATGTTTAATAAAACTAAAAAAAAATCAAAACTCATCTTTGAATCAAGCTCTTGAACAACCTTGGTGTTCTTGATGCTAGTAGAATTAGAGAGGGAGAGTTAGGGTTTTGTTTTGATTTTGGTGCAAAGAAATTGATAGAAAGGGGCCTTGTATTCATAGTTTAGGATTAGGGGGTTTAATTATGGTATGAAGTAGAGAGAAAATTTTATAAAATAAATTAAATAACAAAAATCATATGGAAAACCTAAAATATAAGTGGGGGTAAAATTTGAGTTAAATGGGGTGAGTTTTGGCTTGTTGACCAAGTTTAGCAATTGATTAGTGTGTAATGTACTTGTTACACATGTGTAATATTTTTTTTCTTGCATTTACAAGAGTTTTATCCTTATAAGCCTTGTAATAATTTGTTTGATTTGTGAAAGTATAAAAATTAGGCATCCCTATTGAATATAAGTCTCACTGTAAAGGCAATTGGTCATGGTCTAACGGTAACGGTTTAAGAGACGCATAAGCGGACATGCTAAATTTTACAAAAAACATAAAATAAGCATATTATGTTTATGTCTTTTCACATGAAATATGATAATGGAATTCAACTTTCATTAAGCTATAACATAAGATGAAACAACAAATACAAAAAATATGAAATGTTACAATCTCCCCTAGTTAAGGGAATTTCATCCTGATATTAACTATTAGAGGCTAAATGATCTTGGAAAAGACAAGTTTACTTGATCTTCATCTAGACCTCGCATTCCTAGTTAATCCTAAGACCACACTTAGAATTCCCATGAATTTTAACAATAGGTATACAGCTTCACTTGAGCTTCTTGATGTCACGGTCCATGATCTCTATGGGTTCCTTAATGAAGTGTAACTTGTCATCAATATGAATCTCCTATAAGGGAATGTGAAGATTATCATCCGCTAGACACGTTTTAAAATTAGAAAGTTGAAAAGCTTCATGAATGCTGCTGAGTTTAGAATGTAGCTTTAGTTTATAAGCAACCAGACCACTCTTTTCTAGGATATCAAAAGGTCCACCTTATTGTGGTGTGAGTTTTCCCTTTTCCCTAAAGTGGACAACACCTTTCTATGGGGAAACTTTGAGTAGGACGTTATCACCGACTTAAAATTCAAGAGGTTTCCTTCGGTCCAACATATGGGAGTTTGATATTTCCTTTCTTACAGAGCCTCAAAAGGTGCCCATTTGAAGCTTTTATGGTAACTGTTGTTGTAGGAAAACTCGATGAGAGGCAGGTGATGATCCTAATTTCTTCCAAAATCGATTACACACGTTTAAAGCATGTCTTCCAAGGTTTGTGTTGTTCTTTCACTTTGGCCATCAGTTTAGGGATGATAGGATGTGCCAAGATCTAATCGAGTCCCTAAGGCTTTTTGTAATGATGACTAAAATCAGGAAGTGAAACGACTATCACCATTAGATATAATGGACATGGGAACCCCATGTCGTGTCATGATTTCATTGATATAGAGCTTGAAAAACTTTTCCATCTTGTTATCCTCATGAATGTTAAGGAAGTGAGTGGACTTGGTCAAACGACCCATTATAACCCAAATAGAGTCATGTCCACTAGAGGTTCTCAGAGTTGGTGATGAAATCCATGGATATTTCTCCCATTTTCATTGAGGGATTTTGGGTTGCTAGAGTAAAATGGATGGTCTCTGGTGCAAAGCCTTAAGCTTTGTATATGTGAGACATTTTCCAATAAAGGGGGTAATGCAGGACCGGTGAAGGGGAGCAATGCAACAGTTTCACAAGGTTGGAGAGATTAGAACACTTAACAGATCAAATAGGGAACCGACTAATGAAATAATGAACACAAGTAAAGAACACAATAAGAACACAAGTAGATGGTGCAGGACAAGTGAAGGGGGTCAATGCAACAGTTTCACAAGGTCGAGAGATTTACAACACTTAGCATATCAAATATGCAACTGGTTAGGATGAAACAATGAACACAACTAAAAGAACAATTACAAGAACACTCAAATATGGTTTTCAAGAATGATGTATATTGGTCTCAAGTTCTTACAAGTGTTACAAAGCTTAATTTTTTGAATACAAGTACTTGAGACACTATATACTACATCCTACAGCCGGCCATACTTTAAAGCTGGAAACACTAATCTAGACAATAAGATCAATGTAGAGTCAAAACACAGATTGCCTTTTGACTAGTGACTATGACATTCCATAGCTCACATCCTAATATATTACAAAAAGGATAAAAGTATATAGTTAGAAAGTTACAGACAAAAGACCTTAATCTATAGTTGACAAAAGTATGGACTTTTCACCAACTCATATAAGTTGGTGAGTCTTCAGAAATGGCAGCGGAAAGTGGTTCAGATTTTGTCAAAACATGATTTAGAGAAAACATGTCTTCTCTGTCTTCAGAAGAAATCAGTCTTTGGCTTCAGAAGACTTCATCTTTGGTTTTGAAAGATATGGTCTTTTGGCTTTGGAAGATTTGATACATAGCATAATTCACTGAGTTATATAAAATCTTCCTAAGTAACTTCCTTGTACTTCATATATGCATGCTGAGAGCGCTTTGGTTGATCTTTTGATGCATCAGCCGTTAAGCGTATTCCTTACAAACTCTCCTTAGGCTAATGATACCAAAACTAAAGAGACCTTTAAGTCTTGATCTTCATTTGTTGAAAGTCCTTATCAGAATCAAAACCATTCCTTTTATCACCAGTTGGTCAGGATTCCTCAGACTCTCAAAGTATCTCCTCATGTCATAGAGATCATGTAGAGGGAGGTCAAGTATGTTTTGCTAGAAGCACATGTCTTGACCCCTTGTTCTCTAGTGACATACCATCTGTCTAGATTGGTGGCAAACATTCAAGACACGAAGGGTCTCTCACCAGCAAGAGGCTCTACTTGAATAGGAGTTGGATGAGCAGCCTCTTCTTAATCACCCTCAGGATGTTCTAACCCATCCTGAGGTGCAGAGGTGGATGCCTTGGACTTTTTCTTATTCTTCTTCTTATACCTTCTTCTGGCCATTCTTTTTCTCTTTCTATACTTTAACTGAGGAGACTGGCCTACAGTACTAGATTGTTCTTGTTTGTTTCCTTAGTTGGGTCCTTGTCCTTCACAAGTTCAGAAGGAGAAGGATCAGGACCCTTCTGTGGATCAGAATTTGAAGCTGGCTGTGATGCAGCACTAGGTCTTGATTGTGTTGTCTCTTGGAGTTCAACCTTGACCTTAGCTTTGGGTGTAGCCTGACTTGGTGGAGAATGCAAGTCAACTAGCTCACCCCTCTTGATCTTCTGCTTGTTCACTCTAATGTGCTCATCCATGGTGGATAGAGACATTGGACCAAGTCTCCTTCTGGAGAATCCATACAGCTTTAAGATGCTCACCATCTTCTGTCTATCAGCAGACTTCTTCAGATTATCTCTAATGGTGGCTCTTGACCTTGCAGCCTCTTCCTTCATCTTCCTCTTTGCAACTTTTTGCTCTTTTTGCACTTATTGCTCAAGATGCTTGAGGTATTAGAATTCAATGTAGTCACATAGTAAGGGAAGAAAGTCTGTTGCCTGATAGAGACCTGTGGCACTCAAGTAGGTTATCATATTTTGCCTGTCTTGTTCCCTACCTACCTGAGTTTGTTGTTCAGTAGCCATAGTCTCTATCTCAGGACTTTTTTGAGCTGGGGAGAGGGTAGGAGCTTTGTAGAGTCTCTTTTTCCTTCTTTCTACTTTGATCTTGAGGAGCAATGCTGCATCCTCAGCTTTTTTCCTCTCTTTTGACACTTCCATCTCAGCGAGTTCATTTAATTCCTCCAAGAGGAGAGAGATGAGTTCATCAATGTTGTAGTTCTTAGACCCCAAATAGTTTAATCTGGTTGCCCTTAACTCATCATCTTGAGTGCTTGGCCTAGGGGCAGCCCTGATTGTAGCTTCCATTAAGCCAGGGGTCCCACTTGAACTCTCTCCCCTTGAATTCCTCCTCCCCTCTCTCTTTTCTCCTTCTTAATCTCCTCAGTGGTCATCTTCCTCTTCCTTTTGTCACTCATAGGCCTGTGTGACTCAGGGTGGAGAGAGCTTTGGCCTTCATTGCTTAGTGCTGCACTTGAGCTCTGGCCAAAGAGAGGCTGTGAGACACCCGCACCAGCCGATGCCTCACTGAGGGTAATGGGTTCTAAAGCAGTTCCTGTCTCAAGGTTCACAGGCTCAACTACTAGGCCTTCCGCCAAGGTTTCCCTTTCGAAGCTAATCTTAGGGTCCACCTCAACATCCAGTTGACCAATAGTCTTGCCTCCTAGCCTCTGTCTATATAATCTTGTTCTCAGCTTGAACTCTTCAAGTACCCTTTGTTGAATCCTATCAGCTAACCTTGTAGCTTGCCTGTTTTGACTTTGGTTGGCAAGTGGGAGGTCAACTAGATAGGTGCTCTCATAGTATCTCAGGTTGTAGAAGTTGAAGATCTATTGTTGACCCTAAGACCTAGAGATTACCAAGGCTCTCCTTTCATCATCATACCTCCATCCCACTATTGGATTCTCAGTAGGGTGAGATGGAATAGGCATAGCCCTTGGTATACCTCCTCAAACAAGCTTTTAATGAGTGAGTCCACATCAATATGGACCTAAGGATGTTGTTGAGTATTGACAACTGCAAGTGAGGGTGGTGAGTCCTCTATGTCCATACTCTGAGAGTAACTCCCATGTTCTATGATTATAAGTAAGACTTTCTCCCCCTTTTTGGTTGCATCACCCTATTACATAGGGGAGCTAGGAGTTAGGTCCACCAGATCCATAGGTTCTTGTGGGCCTGGTTAAGTCCTTTGGATGGGTCTCTCAGCTAACTTTCCCTTGAGATCGATGATCTCAAGTTGCTAATCATTGACCCTTCTTTGTAAGGTAGTCACTTGAGATTCTAGGTGACTAACCTTGGAAACTAAATAGGTGCAAGGTTTGGATAGTTTGTGCACCTTTAGTTGCAGACTCCCCTCATCTCATCAAAATAATCATGGGGGGATAAGAGAATAGGACCAAGGTTCTCTTCCTCATCACCAACTTGTGTTTCTTGGCTGTTGGATTTCCCTTGCACACTGACAGCAAGGAATTGTCAATGGGCTGGGTTGCCATAGTTGAGGTCTTAATAATATAATCACTTGCAAAAGCCTCCTGAATAGGTTCAAGAAGGTCCACCTCAGTTGTGGGTGGATGAGGTGGGCTAGACATGGGTGATTCAGGAGCACTCATCTCTCCTTGAGCAGGGATGGAGAAGAGAGACTTATGCTACTCACTGAAACCTATATCCTCATCATCATAGAATTCAAGGTTGGGGATTGGTTGGTTGAGGTCAAGCGGCTGTGGATGGTAACTTTCTTCTGATGGTTGATCACTAGAGTTTTGAGATTCTGAATGAAGGCTTAAGGCTGGGGTTGTGAGCTCAATAGGCTGAGCATGAGGAACCACAGTAGTGATCATAGAAATAATGGGAGTGGTATGCTCCTCAGGAGAAGTGGGAGCTCTAGTGTCTACTTCTTTCTGTATGGTTAGTGATTTGGGGGCCTGCTCAACCTGAGTAGACTGAGCAGGGGTTCATTTGGATTTTTTTGGTAGGTGATGGTGATTTGTGGCTGTGTGGGTGGCGTAGATGTAGAAGGTGTGGGTTCAACATTGGCTGGTGTGCCAAGTTGTCACCTTGAGCAATGAGCTCTAACATTTTTAGGACTAGGGTGTTTCTACCATTGAGAAGCCAACAGTGGGCTTTCTTATTGTTTTGAAGATGCTGAGCTTCATCTGTCCCAGTTTAAGAATATTACCTATTCCTTTTAACTATGAGCCTAGCTCATAGTTAAGAATGTATTGAACATATATAGGGAGCATATAATACTCTAAGGAGTCCAAGTTTGCAAGTAAGTTTGTGTAAACAAATTGAAGAAAGGTAAGAAGTGAAGAAAGGTAAGAAAAAAGTCAATTTGTGGGTGAATTTAGGGTTTGAATTTTCACAGATGAAGGAGAAAGTGAAAGAGGGGGAACCATTTTACGAATATATATATGATATGTATTTGAGACAAAGTTAATGAAAATGGATAAACTTTGAAATTCGTATGTCGGTCCAACCTCTGGAAAAGTACCCAAAAAGGTAGTTTTCTTGGAAGTTGAAAATCTTCCGAAGGTAATTTGTCTTCAGAAGTTTTGAGAAAACTTCCGAAGCCAATTTGGCTTCGAAAGATATTCCATAGCTTTTCAAGAATTTTGCTTCAGAAGAAAAGTACTTAGAGTATTTTACCTCCTAGATAAATTTTGCTTAGGAAGATATCAAATATTATAAATTTTATTCAATAAGAGAATAAATCTTTCGAGAGTTAATTGCTTTCGGAAGAAAATAGTCCTTCAATACATATAAGTACTTGGTGATAAATATAAGTTTCGAAAGATATATCAAAAATTTTTCTGAAGGTTAATTTCTCAGAAGTAGTTATTTGTTTTGAAGACATAATTTTCTTCTAAAGACAACTTGATGTCTTCCAAAGGTAAATATAACTAAAATTCTCAAAATTCTAAGGGATATTATTTTAAAAAGTTTCTTCCAAAGTAAACTGGGCTTATATTATGATGATATAGACAACTTAAGACACACATATTTAAAAATTATCTTGAGTTTAGTTTAAGAAAATCTATTTAAAGTTAATCATCCAATAGCTGATACACGATACTTAAGTCTCTGTTCATCAAAAGCTTTTGTAAACAGATTAACATATTTTCATTTGTGTTAACTTTGACTAGTTTTATCAATCTTTTTTCAAAATTTTCTCTAATCAAGTGATACCTGATGTTGATGTGCTTTGTCTTTGAGTGCTGGACAGGATTCTCTGTAATAGAGATAGCACTATTATGTTTATTTGAATGGGAGTCTCCTTAAAGTTGAATCTATAGTCTAGCATCTGATTCTGAATCCAAAGTACTTGAGCACAGCAACTTGCAGCAGCAATGTATTTAGCTTCACCAGTTGATGCAGACACACATGATTGTTTCTTGCATTGCCATGAGACTACTTTTTCACCAAAAAATTGACAACCCCCTATGTAGACTTTGCAGTCATATTTCATCCATCATAGTCTCTATCTATATAGGCATACAGATTGAAGTTAGAATTCTTTGGATACCAAAGGCCAAGTTTGGGAGCACCTTTGAGATATCTGAGAATTCTCTTGACAGCAACCAGATTTGACATCTTGGGGTTGGCTTGATATCTTGCACAAATACATGTAGCAAACATGATATCAGGCCTGCTGGCTGTGAGATACATAAGAGACCCAATCATAGCCCTATATAGATGTTCATCAATACACTCTCCCTTAAGATCTGGTCCTAGAGAGTGGTTTCTGGCTATGGGTGTCTTAGCAACCTTGCACTTAGTCATATGAAATCTTGTAAGTATGTCTTGTACATTCATTGATTGGTTTATGAAGATGCTATTGTCAACCTGCTACACTTGAATTCCTAGAAAGAAATTGAGTTCCCCATGGCACTGATTTCAAATCTATTCTTCATCAGCTTCTCAAAGTCTTTGCAGAGCTTTGGATAAGCTGACCCAAAGATAATGTCAGCTATATAAACTTGAACCAACATCAAGTCATTTCCTGTTCCTTTGATGAATAGTGTTCCATCAATAGTACCTCTCTTGTATCCATTCTGACAAAGATACTATGATAGTGTCTCATACCACTTTGTTGGAGCCTGATGCAATCCATAAAGAGCTTTGTCAAGCTTACAAACATAATCAGGATGATCTGGGTCTGCAAAGCCAGGTGGTTGTTTGACATACACCTCCTCATCAATCACCCCATATAAAAAGGCACACTTGACATCAAGTTGGTAGACCTTAAAATCCTTGGATGCAATAAAAGCCAGGAATATCCTAACAGCTTCAAGTCTTGCTACAGGAGAAAAAATATCTATGTAGTCAATTCCCTCTTCTTGTGTGTACCCTTGAATAGCTAGTCTTGCTTTATTCTTGATGACAAGTCCTCTATAATCTTTCTTGTTCCTAAATACCTACTTGATACCTATGCTAGTCTTCCCTTAAGGAAGAAGACATAGATTCCAAACCTTTTGTCTCTTGAATTGAAGCAACTCCTCCTGCATTACTTCAACCCAACTTCCATCCTTCAGAGCCTCATCAATCTTCTTAGGCTTAATTTGGGACAAGAAACAAGAGTGAAGACAAACATTTTTATCATGAGTTTGTCCTCTTGTTCTCACCCCTGTCTTAACATCTCCAATGATGTTTGTGGTGGGATGTGACTTGTGGATTCTGAATTAAGGAATCACAGCAAGTTGGTTGGATAGATCTAAATTTGTGAAACTTAGTTTTGGTGCTTGAGTATCATCCACCGCATCAACACACTTATCAAGAGAAACTTGATCCAATAAGTATGTTACATCATTCATGTTGTCTTTTATGGAGTGGTTATCAGCATCAAGAGATTCTTGATCACTATCACCACCTCCATCTCCTCCTAAATTGGAAATTCCTTCATTTGAGTTATGTGCCTCTATGCAGGAATTTATAGGCACCTTAAATGTATCAACTGAAGAATTTGTCATGGTTGTGCTGACAGGATTTCAAACAGTAGGTCTAGTTACCACTGGAGCTGAAGTACTTTGAACACTTGGTCTTCCAGCTCAAATCTTGGATCAGAATCACCTATTGATAAGGTACCTGTAGATCCTGAACCATCTTCATAAGATTTGTTAAAACAGTTGGTAACTAAGTCAATATCAAACAACCAATCAGGACCAAAACCTTTCACACTGGGCGTGTGCTCATTGAAGGTCAAATTGGCTGAGTCCTCAACTACTTTGGTTCTGAGATTGTATACTCTATAAGCCTTAACTTGGGAAGAGTATCCAATGAAATGTCCATCATCTGATTTCTTAGCAAATTTGGTTATTTAATCCTTGGTATTCAAGATGGTGTAAGGACATCCAAACAATCTGAGGAAACCAATGAAAGGTCTCCTTTTGTGCCACAGTTCATAAGGAGTCTTACCATGAGTCTTGACTACTAAAACTCTGTTCTGCATATAAAAAGTAGTGTTGACTGCCTCTTCCCAGAAGGTGATGGGCAGTTTAGAGTCAGATAACATGGTTCTTGCAGCTTCAATAAGTGCACTGTTTCTCCTCTCAGCAACACCATTTTGTTGAGGAGTCTTGAAAGCATTATATTGTCTTGAAATACCTTTTTCATCATAAAATGTATCAAAGATTTGGTTCTAGGATTTAGTTCCTTGATCACATCTTATAATCTTGATCTTGTAGTCACATTGATTCTCAATTTTTAGAATAAAGTTCTTTAAGATCTCAGGAGTCTCATCCTTAGTTCTAAGGAAGAAGACCCAAGTATATCTTGTGAAGTCATCTGTGATCACCAAGCAATAAGAGGTCCTTCCTAGACTCATTACACTAGTGGGGCCAAAGAGATCAATATATGTAATAAGTGTAGGGGAGTGGTGATGGAGTTCATTTCCTTTGGCTTATGAGACACCTTGTATTGCTTCCCTTTCAGGCATGCAAAACAATGGTCATCACTTGTAAACTTTTTCTTTGGCATTCAAATTACCAAATCATTCTTAATTAATTTATTCATGTATTTAAAGTTTACATGGTACATTCTTTTATGCCAGAGGAAAGACTCATCACAATTGGCTTTAGATTGAAAGCAAGAAACTTCTCCAGAAGGGGATGTTTCCTGCAGATCCATCTTGTACATGTTCCCTTTCCTGGGCAATCTGAGAAGGATATGCTCTTGAGGAATGACCACCTCAGGCTTGAGAACAATGCACTCATGCTCAGTAAAGAGCATGTTGTGTCTCTGATTACAAAATTGGAATACACTCAGAAGATTGTACCCAAGCTCCTTGACAAAGTTTACCTTTTCAATGTTGAGCTTACCATTTATGACCCTGCCCCTTCAAGTGATGTAACACCTGATTCTCCTCCAAAAGAAACTGGCCCTCCGTCTATTTTCTCAAAGTTTTGAAGCAAAGAGCCATGTGCCTAGAATAGCTACTGTCAATGATCCATACATTCCCTTGGGTCTTTAGCTGTTCCTACACATAAAGAGATGGTTAGTTACATTTGGAAACCCAAGCCTCATTGGTCTTGGGCTTGTCAAAGTGAACAAAAGATAATGAAATAGTAATTGATCCTATATGCAAGTTCTGAGGATCATTTGCTATAGTTGATGAAGAACTTTCAGTCAAATGGCCTTCCTTCATCTTCCACACCATCTTTGGAAGACTAGACTTGGAATTCAATACTTTGGAAGTTTTGATTACTTTGGAAGTTTTGGAGACTGGACCTTCGAAAGCTTTTGCATCCACTGTAGTAGACTTCATTACTTCGAAAGCATTCCTTTCTTTCGAGACCAAAATTTCTTCCAAAGGTAAGTTTTCACTTATCTTCTTTTTTAGTTTGGAGCTTCTGAAAGGAAGAGATTTTCCATCCGAAGCTATTTTCTTTTTCTTCTTCTCAGAAGTTTTCTTCTTGCTCATATGGATAGTACTTTTGGGATTGTAGATGCAATCCTTGGCATGCTTATGAAAGTCTTCTTTTGAGTGGGAGGATAAGCTTGATCATGTTTCATTTCCTTCTTCATCTTCTTAGATTATGCAACATGCATCTTAGGATGAGGTTTGCTCTTGGAACTGAATTGTTCATGCTGTGCAGCAGTGGTGCACGTTTTATCAGCCTTCTTCTTTTGACTAGGATGATTTGGACATGAACTAGGAATATTTGTACTAGAATCCATAGTTGAGTCTTCAGTCTCTATCACTTCAAATCCAACAGAAACAAAAACTTGCTTTTGCTTGGAGTTGAAGGTGGCCTTGATCTCTTGGGCTTTCTTGGACTTTCTTTTGGCAGCCCTAATTCAAGTTCTTCCTTACAGACTTGGTCATCATTGGATCTTTCTTCTCTCCAAAAGAATAGTGTCCCTTCTTAGGATAACCTTTGTCACTCATCTCATGTTCATCCTTCACTATCTCCTCTTCATCTTCATCCTTCTCTTGGATAGGATCAATAGGAGGCAGCTCATCTTGACAAGTTCCACACCTTAGAGATCTAACAGATAGGAGTGTGTGTGGAGGAACTCTCTCACTTGATCCTAGTCCCTGCCTATTTTGGTAACAAACTTTTGCATGCAAGGATGAGGATATTATGTTCTTGAAGGTTTCCTCTTCAAGAACACATTTTTTTCCTTAGCTTTGCTGATCACAAGCTCAGCCTGGCATTCAGTTAACTTGGTAATTAGATCCTTTTTTTGAGTCCTGTAATTTGTGTGCTCATTCTTAAGAGTTGAAATGGTTTTTTCTATATCTTCTAATTTAAGTTTATGATCATTTTCAGCTCTTTTAAAATCATCTTTTAAAATGTTCAAGGACTCAAGGTCAGATCTCACTTCCAAGTTGTAGGACCTGTACATGTTAACTTTAGCAATGCAGTCAGGAGTATAAAGATGTTCTAATACCTTGGCTTCTTCATGATCACATTAGTGCTATGTTTGGAGAAGCATCTTCTACATGAAAGCTCCAGTCAAAGCCTCCTTCTTCAATAGCAATAACAACATGTCGTTTGGGTTGTCTTGGCTTCTCAGTTCTTGGAGTTGTATCAGTGTAGTTTGGTCTGGATTGTTCTTGGCCATCATTTTCCCTGGTGACTTGTACTCTCTAGAAAAGTGCCCCATTTGGTTACAGTTGTAACACTTCACCTTGCTTTTATCCATGCCAAACTTTCCACTGGCCATATTGCTGGGAAACTTTCTTTCTATCCTCTTGTAGAACTTCTTGGCTCTATGAGTGAGAAGAGGCATCTATTGAACTATCTTCATGTACTCCAGATCATTTGGATGGATACAGTCAAACTCTTCAAGAGTGAAGAGAAAGTTGCCATAACTTTCATCAGCAGACACAAAGACTTGAGTAGAGCTTGTCTCTTAGAATGGGCTTCCTTGGATGTAGCTCTCCCTTGGTGTCTCAGGGAAGGTGATGAAATGACCCTTTTGTGAGTTTTCAGGGAAGCAGATGAGATGATGCTATGGTTCTCTGCTATCCCTATCAACCATATGTAGGGCTAAACTGTACTGATTATTGGAAGAGATGCTTGATGGATTTTGCAAGTTCATCTCCATCTGGTAGTCATTAAGGATACCATACAGCTCTGTGAGAGTAAGAGTAGAGACATTCTTAGTTCTCTTGATGGGCATGCAATAGTGAGTCTATTGTCTGGGAAGAGAGAACATGAACTTCCTCATTATGTCTTTGTTCTCAAGCTTGACTACAATATCCATTAGAGTATCCATAATCTCAACATACCTGAAGTATGGTTGAGTCATGGTTTCACCTATCTTCTAGGTGAAGTTTTCAAACTGCTGCTTCATAATGTCTTTCTTTTTCTCCTTGGCTTCCTCAGACCCCTCATACAAGAGCTTTAGTGCATCCCAAAGCTGCTTAGTAGTCTTACACTTCTTGAAGCCTTTATATTAGGAAGAGCAGTTTGAAGAGCAATCATGGCTTTCTAATCTACATCTATTTTCTTCCGGTCTTCTCTAGAGTAGTCAGCCATTTCCTTTGGTATCATCCCACCTCCAGTAGTGGCTAAAGATAAGCTTAGGATATCAGATCCTTCAACAATAGATCTCCACATCCAACTGTCTTGAGACTTAAGGAACCCTTCCATACGTTGGCACCAAGTATCAAAGTCATCAGGAGTGATCAGTGGAGACTTTGTTATAGTACTGGTTTCCATATCAGCCATAGAGATAGCTGCCATTTGAGTTGATAAATGTTTTATGAAACTAAAGGGATTTAAAGATGGTGAGATCTTACAATCAAGAGCTTGAAATGCTCTTATACCAATTGTAGGACCGATGAAGGGGGTCAATGCGATAGTTTCACAAGGTGGAGAGATTTAGAACACTTAGCAGATCAAATAAGGAACTGGTTAGGATGAAACAATGAACACAAGTAAAAGAACAATAACAAGATCACTCAAATATGGTTTTCAAGAATGATGTATATTGCTCTCAAGTTCTTACAAGTGTTACAAAGCTTACTTTTTTGAATACAAGTACTTGAGACACTTTATACTACATCCTACAGCCGGCCATACTTTGAAGGCCAGCTGGAAACACTAATTTAGACAACAAGATCAGTGTACAGTCAAAAGGCAGATTGCCTTTTGACTAGTGACTATGATATGCCATAGCTCACATCTTAATATATTACAAAAAGGATAAAAGTACATAGTTGGAAAGTTACAGACAAAAGACCTTAGTCTACAGTTGACAAAAGTATGGACTTTTTACCAACTCATATAAGTTGGTGAGTCTTCAAAAGTGGCAGCGGAAAGTGGTTCAACTTTTGTCAAAAGGTGATCTAGAGAAAGCATGTCTTCTCTGTCTTTTGAAGAAATCGGTCTTTGGCTTTGGAAGACTTTTCCTTGAAGGTTCGGAAGACTTCATCTTTGGCCTCGGAAGATATGGTCTTTTGGCTTCGGAATATTTGATACTAAGAAAAATTAAATGAGTTATATCAAATCTTTCAAAGTAACTTCCTTGTACTTCACATGTTCATGCTGAGAGCTCTTTGGTTGCATCAGCCTTTAAGTGTATTCCTTACAGATGGTTTTCAAGAATGATGTATATTGTTCTCAAGTGTTTTACAAATGTTACAAAGCTTAGTCCTAAGCACTGGTACCTGAGATACTTTATACTACATCCTATAGCCGGCTATACTTTGAAGTCAGCTGGAACACTAATCTAGACAACAAGATCAATGTAAAGTCAAAAGACAGATTGCCTTTTGACTAGTGACTATGACTTACCATAGATCATATCCTTATCTATTACAAAAAGGATGAAAGTACAAAGTAGAAAGTTACAGACTCTAAGACCTTAATCTATAGTTAACAAAAGTATGGACTTATCACCAACTTATATAAGTTGGTGAGTCTTCAGAGATGGTAGCAGAAAGTTGTTCATCTTTGGTCAAATGCATGTCAGAGAAAGCATGTATCCTCTGTCTTTGGAAGAAATCAGTCTCTTGGCTTTGGAAGACTTTGTCTTGATGCTTTGGAAGACTTCATCTTTGGATTTAGAAGAAATGGTCTTTTGGCTTCAAAAGATTTGATACTTAGTGAATTTCATTAACTTGTATCAAATCTTCTAAAGTAACTTCCTTTGTACTTTAGAATGCATGCTGAGAGAACTCTGGTTGCATCAGTCTCTAAGTATAACTTCTACAAACTCCCCCTAGGCTGATCCTACCAAAACTCGAGGATAACTTTGAGTCTTGATCTTCATCTATTGATAGTCCTTATCAAAATCAAAACCATTCCCTTCATCATCAATTGGTCAGGATTCCTCAGACTTTTAAAGTATCTTCTCATGTCATAGAGATCATGTAGAGGAAGGTCAAGCATGTTTTGCTAGAAGTACACATCTTGCCCCCCTTGATCTCTATTGACATACCATCTATCTGGGTTAGTACCAAAAGCCCAAGACAAGATGGATCTATCAGTAGAAAGAGGCTCTACTTAGATTAGAGTTGGTTGAGCAACCTCTTCTTGATCACCCTCATGATGTTCTGACCCATCTTTAGGTGCAGAGGTGGATGCGTTGGACTTCTTCTTCTTCTTGTCCATTTTGACGGCCATCCTCTTCCACTTTCTCTATTTTAACTTTGGAGGTTGGTCTTGAGTACCAGATTTTCCTTCTTTGTCCATCTTAGTTGGGTCCTTTTCCTTCATAAGTTCAGAAGGAGAAGGATTACGACCCTTCTGTGGGTCAGAAGATAAAGCTGGCTGAGATGCAGCACTAGGTCCAGGTTGTGTTGTCTTGGGGTTCAACCTTGACCTCAGCTTCAGGTGCAGCCTGACTTGATAGAGAATGCTAGTCTATCATCTCACCCTTCTTAATCTATAGTGGATAGAGAGTTTGGATCAAGTCGGAGAACCCATACAGCTTCAAGAACCTCACCATCTTTAGTCTGTTAGCAGACTTCTTCTAATTGGATCGGATGGTGGCTCTTGACTTAGCAGCATCTTCCTTCATCTTCCTTTTAGCAGCTTTTACTTCTTGTTCAAGCTGCTTGAGGTACTGAAACTCTATGTATTCATATGACAAGGGAAGTGGATTTGTTGTGTGATACAGGCCAGTGGCACTCAGGTAGGTTATCATATTTTGTCTACCTTGTTCCCTACCTACCTGAGCTTTTTGCTCAGCTGCCACAGCCTCTGCCTCAGGGCTTTCTTGAACTGGAGAGAGGGTAGGAGCTTTGTAAAGTCTCTTTCTTTTTCTTTCTTCTTTAATCATCAGGAGCAACTCTGCAGCCTCAGCTTCCTTCCTTTCTTTTGACACTTTAGTGTCAGCCAGTTCATTCAGTTCCTCTAAAGGAAGAGAGATGATTTCATTAGTGTTGTAGTTCCTTAACCTTAGATAGTTCAATCTGGCTGTCCTTAACTCATCTTCCTGAGTGTTTAGCCCAGGGACATCCCTGATTGTAGCTTGCATAAAGCTTAGGGTCTCACTTGTTCTCTCTCATTCCTTTCCTTCCTCTTCCTCTCCCTTTTGTCCTCCTCATTCTCCTCAGAGGTCATTATCCTCTTCCATTTGTCAGTCACAGGCCTGTATGACCCAAGGTGGAGAGAGTTATGGCCTTTATCACTTGGTGTAGCACTTGAGCTCTAGTCAGGGAGAGGATGTAAGACACCTTCACCTGCTGGTGCCTTAGTAAGGGTACTGGGTGCTAAAGTAGTTCCTGTCTCAAGATTCATAGGTACTTACTAATCGAAGGATTTGGCAGAAATATTTAAAATTGTCCCTCATAAAAGATTATTCCAAAATAAATAGGCAATAGTTAGGAGAGGTACGCCAACGGCAAGCAGAAGCAAGGTTATTAGATACCTCATTGGGCCTTCAACTGAGGTTTCCCTTTTAAAGCTAATCTTAGGGTTTGCCTCAGTATCCAGTTGACCAACAGTTTTGCCTGTTAGCCTCTATCTATATAGGTAGGATCTTCTTCTTAACTTTTCAAGCACCTTTTGCTGGATCTTCTCAACTAACCTGTCAGCTTGCCTTTTAGGACTTGGGTTGTCAAGTGGCAGATCAACTAGGGGAAAACTCTCATAGTATCTCAGGGTTTGAAAATTGAAGACTTCTTGTTTCCCTGAGATCTAGAGAGTACAAAGGCTCTTCTATTAGCATCACAACTCCATCCTATTATTAGGTTCTCAACATGGTAGGTTGGGGTAGACTTAGCCCTTGGAATTCCCTCCTCAAATAGGCTTTGAATCAGGGCATCCACATCTATGTGTGCCTTAGGAGCTTGTTGAGTATGGACAACTGCAAGTGAAGATGGTGTGGCCTTTATGTCCATACTCTAGGTAGGACTCCCAGGTTCTGTGATTTCAGGTAGGACTTTCTCCCCTTTTTAGTAGCATCACCCTCTTGTATAAGGGAGGTAAGGGTTAGGTCCACCACATCCACAGGTTCTTGTAGACCTAGTTGAGTTTGCCTAGCAGGTCTCCCAGCTAACTTGCCCTTGAGATCGGTGATCTCAAGTTGCTAATCAATGACTTGTCTTTGCAAGGTAGCCATTTGAGATTCAAGGTGACTTACCTTTAAAACTATATAGGTGCATGATTTGGTCAGTTTTTTCACTTTTAGTTGTAGACTCCCCTCATCTTCAGTAGAAGAATCATGGGGGGATGTGAGAACATAACCAAAGTCAGCTCCATCACCACCAGCTTGTGGTTCTTGGCTGCTAGATTTCCCCTGCTCCATGACAGCTTCAAGAGAAGTGTCAAGGGGCTGGGTTGCTATGGTCAAGGTCTTAATGATGTATTCACTTACAAAAGTGAGAGCTTATTCCATATGGACTTCCTGAACATGTTCAGGGAAGTCCACCTTAGTTTAGGGTCGATAATTTGGGCTAGATATGGGTGTTTTAGAAGCACTCATCTCTCCTTGAGCAGGTGAGGAGAAGAGAGACTTATGATACTCACTAATACCCATATCCTCATCATCATAGAATTAAAGGTTAGGGATTGGTTGGTTTAAATTGACGGCTAGGGATGGTAGTTGTCCCCTTAAGGTTGATCAACTGAGTTTTGAGACTTAGAGTGAAGGCTTGAGGTTTGGGCAATGAGCTCATCAGGTTGAGCATGAGGAACCTCAACACTGATTAATAAAGTAATGGGAGTGGTTTGCTCCTTAGGGGAAGTAGGAGCTCTTGGTTCCACTTCCTCCTGCATGGGTGATTGTATAGGGGCCTACTCAATCTGAATAGACTGAGCAAGGGTTTATTTGGATTTTTTTGAGTAGGTGAGGATTATTTATGGCTATGTGGGTGGTGCAAATGTAGAACGTGTGGGTTCAATATTGACTGGTGCTGTCAAGTTGTCACCTTGAGCAATGAGCTCTAACATTTTTGGGACCAGGGCTATTTCTACCCTTGAGAAGCCAACAATGGTCTTTCTCATGATTTTGAAGATGCCGGGCTTCATCTGTCCCAATTTAAGAGTAGCACCTGTTCACCTTAACCGTGAGCCCATTTCATAGTTAAGAATGTGCTGGACATATCTAGGGAACATGTAGTACTCTAATGAGTCCATGTTTGCAAGAAAGTTTGTGTAACAAATTGTGAGTACTTGAATTCGACCCCTTGAACCATTCCACGGACTATATAGGATAAGTCCTCAGGAATATGGTCCCATTCTCCATGTTTATTTGATATAGAAAAAATAACAACATGGAGGAGGTACTTTCACCGGTAAGAGACCTTACCCTTCCTGAAGGTTTTGATAGTGTAGTCCCCTTCATAGCCCATCTGCCTGAATGATTCATTCACAACAAATCTGGGAAAATAAAAGCTCGCCTTCTTCATCATTCAGCTGTAGATGAATGTTGATTGTGGCTGGAGTGATGAACACTGTCTTCCCCTGTACTGATGCAGACAGTACCGCAGACAGTGCCTTCTCACCATCCAAGATCATCTCTTGGCAGGTCCTCCAATACTCCAGCAATTATTTTTATATAGTGGAGGGTCGATTGTTAGAGCGGTGAGGTAGTTTGATTAAGCAAGGAATCGACAGACATCTGAGAAACCAGGATCTTTCTTAGATGACTACAGAGCAACTTGGTTATGTTAGCTGTGAAGGTGCATGGAAAAATTTGGTTGGTTTTGGGATTCAGGGTTGGCCATATGAGAAAGCTTTGGGACAAAGAAAGCTAAGAACAAAGAGGGTTTGTTGGTGAATTTAGGGTTTGAACTTTTGCTGATGAATAGGAAGAAGAAAGAGGGGGAACCGTTGTAAGGAAATTTATATGGTTGGATATGAGACAAAGTTAATGTAAAAGGATAAACTTTGAAATCTGAATGTTGGCCCCACCTCTGAAAAAGTGCCCAAAAAGTTAGTTATCATGGAAGTAGAAAATCTTTCGAAGGTAATCTGTCTTCGGAAGTTTAGAGAAAACTTCCGAAGCCAATTTGATATCGGAAGATATTCCTTAGCTTGATAATTGATTCGGAAGAAAAATACTTAGGGTAATTTGCTTCCGAGATATATTTGGTTTCGAAAGATATTAAACTTCAGAAGTTTTATTCAAAGAAAAAATAAAGCTTTCGAGACTTAATTGTTTTCGGAAGAAAATTGTCCTTCAAAACATATAAGTACTTAGAAGCATATTTAAGCTTTGGAAGATATATTAGAATTTCTTCTGAAGGTAAATTTCTTAGTAGGTAGTTATTAGTTTTGAAAACATAATTTTCTTCCAAAGTCAACTTAATGTCTTTTAAAAGAAAATATATCTGCAATTCCCAAAATTCTAAGGAATTTCATTTAGAAAAATTTTCTCACAAGGTAAACATGACTTATATGAGTGATGATATAGACAACTTAAGACACACATATTTGAAAAATAGTCTTGGAATTAATTTAAGAAAATCTACTCAAGGTTAATTATCCCAATAGCTGATACAAGATACTTAAATTTTTGTTCATCAAAAGCTTTTGTGAGCAGATCAGCATATTTTTATTTGTGTTAAATTTGGCTATTTTATCAATCCCTTTTCAAAATTATCTCTTATCAATTGATACCTGATGTTGATGTGCTTTTTCTTTGAGTGTTGCACATTATTCTCTAGAATAGAGATAGCACTGTTGTTGTCTATGTGGATGGGAGTCTCCTTAAAGTTGAATCCATAGTCAAACATCTGATTCTGAATCCACAGCACTTGAGCATAGTAACTTGTAGCAGTAATGTAATCGGCTTCAGCAATTGATGTAGATACACAGGATTATTTTTACATTGCCATGAGACTATCTTCCACCATGGAATTGACATCCCTCTGATGTGGACTTTATAGTCATGTTGCAGCCATCATAGTCACTATCTGTATAAGCATACAGATTGAAGTCAGAATTCTTTGGATACTAAAGGCCTAGTTTGGGAGCACCTTTAAGGTATCTAAGAATCCTCTTGACAGCAACCAGGTGTGACATCTTGGGGTTGGCTTGATATCTTGAACATATGCATGTGGCAAACATGATATCAGGCCTGCTGGCTGTGAGGTACATAAGAGACCTAATCATAGCCCTGTAGAGATGTTCATCAACACACTCCCCCTCAAGATCAGATCCTAGGGAGCAGTTTCTGGATATGGGTGTCTTATCAACCTTAGACTCAATTAGATGAAATCTGGTTAGTATGTCTTGAACATACTTTGACTTGTTTATGAATATGCCATTGTCAACTTAGTTCACTTGAATTCCTAGAAAGAAATTGAGTTCCCTTATGGCACTCGTTTCCAATCTATGTTCATCAGCTTCTTAAAGTCTTTGCAGAGCTTTGGATTAGTTGACCCAAAGATGATGTCATGTATATAAACATGAACCAACATCAAGTCATTCCCTATTCCTTTGATAAAGTGTTTGCTGTTAATAGTACCTCTCTTGTAGCCATGTTGGACAAGATATCATGACAATGTCTCATACCACTTCCTTGGAGGTTGATGCAACCCATAAAGAGCTTTGTCAAGCTTGTAGGCATAATTAGGATGATCTGGGTCTGCAAAGCCAGGTGGTTGGTTGACAAACACTTCCTCTTCTATCACTTCATATAAAAATGCACACTTGACATCAAGTTGGTAGACTTTGAAATCCTTAGATGCAACAAAAGCAAGGAATATCCTAACAGCTTCAAGTCTTGCCATAGGAGCAAAAACATTTGTATAGTCAATCCCTTCTTCTTGAGTGTACCGTTAAACAACTAGTCTTGCCTTGTTCTTGATGTTAAGTCCTCTATCATCCTTCTTATTCCTAAAATCCCACTTGGTTCCTATTGGTTCTTCCTATGAGAAAGAGGGCATAGGTTCCAAACCTTTTTTCTCTTGAATTGAAGCAGCTCCTCTTGTAATGCTTCAAGCCAACTTCCATCATTCAAAGCTTCATCTACTTTCCTTGGCTCAATCTGGGACAAGAAACAAGAGTATAGACAAATATTTTGTTATGGTTTTGTCCTTTTGTTCTCATATGATAGAATCAAAATGATCGATTGTGATGATATCGTGATACAATTCAATCAAGCAAGCACAAGTAATCAATTCAATGCAAACATATCACAAAAATTCATAGTTTTATTGATAGAATGCATAGAAAGTACAAGTATAGAAAGAAATCAGTTACAGTTCGTTCTTAGGTGCTTCTAAGATGTATCTGAGGTTCCTACACATACCTTATCTATGCTATTTATACTATCAATAAAAAAGGAACAAATATTTACAAAATGGTCCTTATACTATGACAAAAAACTATACAAGACACATAAAGACTAAATGTTAATCTTTAAGAAGAATCTACAATACTCCCTCTAAGATTGACATTGTCTTCGGTCTTCAAAATCAATCTTCAGTCTTCAGATCTTTGCCTTCAATCTTCTTATCTTCTGTCTTTGTCTTCTCTTTTATCTTCAGTCTCCATGCTTTATCTCCGGTCTTCAGTCTTCATAAATCAAAGAAGTCTTCAGGCTCTTCTTTAATCTTGAATATGGCTTCTCTCTATAAAGTTCTTGTTCTCTTAGAGCTTTAGCAATAGCTGACTTGAACTTACTAGCTAAAATTCCTTGCTCCGGTTTAGCTTCATTCGTCTTTATCTCCATGCTATTCATCACTTCCAAAGTTTGCTTTGAGAGACCTGCAATATCCACGTTAGCATAACACTCTATAGGGTTTGGATTATCTTTATAATGAATCTCTAAAACTCCTTTGCTTGATATTCTCATGAACTCAATATCTTTCTTCACAATGTTAGCATATGCCAATGCTTTCCTCAAAGATATACTTTCCATTGCCGTATTCATCACTTTAATGATTGACATAAAATACTTCTTATCATTCTTAGCCGTTTATGGAAAAACTTTTTCAAACTTCTGTATAGACAAGAATGAAATGTAACTGGGATGCAAAAGCTTCAACTTAAAAACACCAACTAAAGAAATCATATCGTGATCCCAATTCTTCAAATCTCGTACTAACTTCAGCTCAAATGTATCCGAATTATAAAACCACCTCAAGATTTGTTTCGATTGCTGTGTTCCATCAATGACTTTGAGTCCTGGATTTGTTACTTTTTCAAAATATTGATCACTAAATGCGTCTAAGAACTTTTCTTCTCCTACATCTTTCTCAACACCTTTTCTTCTTCTTTATTGTTTGAAAATATTCCTTATCTTCCTGATCACACCTCGTTTGTAAAAATGAACTCATTCGAGTTATTCCTCTATTCAATAATTGCACAAAGTTTTCTCCACACTTAGCTTTAGATGGATTAATCAATGGCAATTTATTCAACTCTTTGAGATCTTGAACATGAAGTTTTATGATACTTGAGAAAAAATGATAAACGTCACAGATAGCATTAACTCTTTTGATAAAAAATGCATCAAAAATCTCATCATATTTCCATGCAACGATCTTCGCTTCTTTTGTTGTATCTGGAACAATGATAGCATTGAGTAGTTCTGAAATAGATTGCCCTTTCTGCAATATATTGCGAACTAGGTCTCCTACTGAACGTGCCTTGTTCCACAGTTGCTTTTGTTCCATAAAGACTTAATAACCTTGCCTTTCAGTCTCTGGAAACATTCTCATAAGCTCCTTTCTTCATTCATACACTGTGCTTTTTATAGACATAGACTGAATTTCTTGAGGTTTCAGAATCCTCATTCTTTTCGTGATCTCAAGATACTGAGGATTATCAGTATCAAGCACAGTCATTCTATTAGTCTGCTTTTCTGTTTCTTGAAAGCTCCTTACCAAATTTCTTAATGATTCGGCTTGTAACCTCTTGAGCTTCTTCCAAGGATAGTTTCTTGATTGTAACCTATCCTTAATGCAGTAACATTCATATCATTTGGATCTAGATGATGCAACTCAGATGTAGTCATTTCTTCAATATTAATGCTCTCCTGTAATGGATTCCACTCCCCGTGTTCCACAATAATCTCATCCGGATCAATTGGTGCACTTGATTCAGTAGCTATGCACTTCTCAAACTCTTCATTAATTTGAGACACAGTTAAACCATCAAGAAAAACTCTATTGTACTTCATTCTGATAAGATAATTATACCTTTCTTCAACATTAATAGGTATATCATCATGGCTTATATCAATCGGTGAATAATGCTCATCAACATTTGCTTCTACTAAATCTTCATCATCTAATACTTCATTATACCATTCATCATCAAATTCAGCTTCTATATCATCTAAATGTAACAACGGACTCCTAGGTCTAGCTCCAAAGCCTTAAATGTAATTTGAGACTTGTTTCTTTTTTCAAGATTTCATTCATTTGATCTACCCTCTTCTTTTTGATTGATTAAATTTGTAATTTAATCTTACCTGTATGATTCTTGCATGACTTGCCTTAGTCTTTAAAACTAATTCATAAGGATAGAAAAGACTTTCTACCCTAATAACAACACCAAAATATTAAAATTTAAAGTCTTCATCCGCATTTCTTAGTCTTCATCCGCATTTCATAGTCTTCATCAGCATTTCTTAGTCTTCATCCGCATTTCTTAGTCTTCATCCACATTTCGTAGTCTTCATCTGCATTTCTTAGTCTTCATCCGCATTTCTTTGGTTGTTCACCCGCATTTCATTGATTTCCGTCCGCATTTCTTTGATTTTTCACTTAGGCGCATGACAACTGTTCAGGCGCATTTGGCAGTTAGGCGCATCACCACTGTTTAGGCGCATGACAACTGTTCAGCCGCCCTGAAAGTGGGCGCATGAGCACTGTTCGGGCGTTTTGCCACACTTAGCATTTTTTAAAAATTTTCGAACCCTTCTAGAAGCATTTGACCTGGTCTGCGCACCTCCAAACTGACCAGTGCATGGGTTGTTGCCATGCATTCGGCCACCCCTCCAGCCAACCCTCCTCAGCTTGGTTCTCCCTAACCCGAACCCACACTCCACCTCTTACTTTCAAAAACCAAATCCCCACTCCATTCCACCTTTTTCACACTCACTCGAATTCTCTACTCTCGGTTTTTCTCTCTCGGTAGATTTTCACAACCAAACCCGAGACTTTTTCGGTCTTCAACCAAGCAAGAACAAGGATTCTAAGCTTCAAGACTCTCGAACCAATATCTCTTACACCCTCTAAACCTTCTTCGGACACGGGTTATCATTCGTGTAAGTTTTCTTGTACCCGAACAACTATTATTGTTGTATCTCTACTTTCTCTCCTTTGAATCCTATTTTCTTGTTCAAAGGCAGAAAAAACCGCAACCCAGTTACTGTTTCATGAATCTTATAGCTCTACAAGAGGTACACACTTCTTCACACTCGTATACCTCGGGTTTGTGCATTTGAATCTACCCGAAAACCCCTTTTCATGGGTTTTCTGGACCATCCAACCATCTGTCCAGAATATAACCTCCATTTTGATACTTGAAAACTAGTTTAAAATATCTTATAAACATTTTTATAACCTGTACTTATCGATTCCAGAAGGGACTGGGGTGTTTTAACCAGAAATTTCATGTTACACATGTGTAAATTATTGCTTTAATACCCCAACCTTGACCAGGTTATTTGTACTGTTGCATCCGTGGGTATAGTCTAAATTTTAAAAATGTTTGATGATGTTTAAAAGGTTATTATTGTGGGTTGGATGATTTGGTTTGGTGTTATGGACCTTAGAAGCATGTTTAAAGACCCGAATATGTGATGGAGGTTCCTAATAATGGCCAAATCCTTAAAAAGTATTAACAACTTGTTAGAAACAAAATTTTTAGGCCTTGTGACTAATAAATCAGTGGCTAAAACCGGACTTGGTGAAATTTTTGGGTTAACGTGTAAATCTTTATGAACTTATTTAGCTTTAACAAGCCTAACCGGGAGATTTTTGGATGAGATTCTATAAATAATGTAACGAGCCTAAAAACCAATGAAACCATAATATTTCAGTAAGTTTGAGGGCCTCAAACTCGTATTTTGATGAAAAGATTCGAAATGGAAAGAACCAACTTCGGGGTAAAAACTGTAATTTTGGAAACTTGAAGGGCTAAAGTGTAAATTCTGAAAAATCGACCATATTTCAGTAAGTTTATGACCAGAAGCTACTATTATACTTATTTTCATGTAAGAACTTGTGGGAAACTTAAAACGGGGTCGTTTTACGCCAAAAACCCCAACTTTCCTAAAAAGGAAACTTTTCAACACAAATTTTGTAAGGGATGTGGTCATATGTATTTTAAAACATATTTTACCTTTGACTACCTCCCGATAGTCTAAGAACCCATAGCTTATGCATATGTCTTGCTTATAGGGTGCTAGGACATGAATCTTTGATCTGTCTAAGGTGAGTTTCTAGTGTTCCCTTTTTACTATTGATTTGGGATGAAGCATGCTCTGTTTGAACCAAACTTATTTGAGTACTATTATGCGATGCTATTGTATGTTGTGGCTATGGTTAGAACCTACATCTTTGTATCACAATCATTAATTCTCTGTGAACCGCTTGATTATATGGGTAGATCTACATGGTGAATCCCCCAAGCACTGTAATAGGTTTTATAAGATACTATGGTGTACCACCCGGCAAGTATGGTATACTGTTCTGAGGCTCAGTTTCCCCTATGGGATATACTGGCAACACAAGTTTAGAAGAGGCTAGCGGGGCTGAGTGCAGGGTTGATTGTGATCCCATAACTGTGATACTATGTTTTTAAACTTAACTTTGGATTCAATGAGTCCTTTAATTTGAACTTTAAACACTTGAACTCACCAACTTTTTAGTTGACACAAATTCTTTTTGAGCATGTTTCAGGTAATCCTTGATGAGCTTGGATTTTATGAAGACTCTAAAGCTGGCTTAGTACCGTGACTACCCCCTGGCATTACTAGGACTTTTAAAACATTTGAGACATTTGGATTTGTTGGGTGTTAACTTGGATAATTTGTAATGGACAAAAAATTTATGTAATGTATTGCCATTGTGATTTCTCTCCATGTGTGCTTTGTGTGGTTTGTTTCCGCTGCCATGTATGTTGCTAATCTACGACGTCCCACCCTCTTTTGGGCCTGGGGTGTAACAGATTGGTATCAGAGCCACAGGTTGTATAGAAATTAGGAATACCTTAGTAGACCCTAGGCTACAACCCTGATACCCTAGGACTGTCCTTGTTTTGGAATGTGTTGGAATGAGTGGGTTGGGTAAATTGATGATTACACTTGATCAACGTAATCATGAATTTACCGAACGCGTGAATTCCGGCACGATCCCCTATTTGGTGTTAAAAATTTCGTTTGCCTGGAAATGTTGAGTGAATCTAAACTTTGTTTTGTCTCTGCGATAACATGTGCTTTCACTATTATGAGATACTACTACCATTGTTACTGCTGTAACTACTATTATGAGATACTATCATCACTATTTCCATGAGCTATGAGAAACCAAATTACTCATGATGATTTTACAGGAACTCGAAGACTATGGCCAACCAAAAAAAAACACCCGCATTACCCGTAGATGAGACCGCCCCTGTAGGACGGCTAAGGAGGGCGACTTCCCCGTCTCAATATGAGGAGTACATTAGGCGGTACAGCCACCCAGATGGATATCGGTTACATCGAAAACACCGAGCCATCCTAAGATTCATCCCGACATCTCAGTCGAGGAGCGGACCCGCTCCAACTCACCTCATGTCGCAGCGCCTACCCATTCGCCATCCCACCCATGGGAATAGGGGCGCGCGAGTCATTACTCGACCGCGGAAGAGCATCGACCCTGAGCTTCTGTTTGTTCAGAATGCTGCTCCTCCACCTCCTCCTACGTCAGCTCCTGCATCGGCGCCTTCTATGATGGGACCATCCAGACGCCAACATAAGGACGAGTTCTGGATACCGCCTAGATGTAGCATGTACGATGGCCCGAGCGTTCTAGCTGGAGATTGCTACTCGCCGTCCAGCCGGTGCCAGTGACTTTGGTCTTTTTGACCAGTGCTGAGCGACATACTAAGGACCATTCAGCGCCATGAGCTCACACTCCAGCACGCCACGTAGACCTCGCAGTCCGCCCAATTTTAGGCACTAATGGGCGTCCATGGTGTCAACGCTTGGAGCAGAGAACAAAGAAGAAGGGGTCAGGCTGGTTCGGGTGGTTAAAGAAGAGATGGCAATAGTGATGGACTGATGTTGATTATTGAATGATGCTACCATTATGAGAAACTATTTATTTCTGACACATTTTTGGGGGTGATGGCACTTCCTGCTTGTATTGATACGAAACTATTGACTCTATTTGATGCTTGTTTTACTATCTTGATTGAACTCTTTTATGATACTACCTTATCCATTGTAGGTTGCCTGATTGGGGTTATGCATTAGTATATTCTAGGATCTAATGTGATGCCTTTTTGAATGCTAATTGACTCTATGAATATTTGAGATAGTATGATTCACTTGTGTTGTGAGTGTCTTCGTGTGTTTTGTGGAGCGACCTTAGGGAGGCAATTGGTGTGTGGGATACTCGAAAAACAGAATTTATGAGACTAAATGAGATTTATCTATAAGGGGAACTCCCGGAGGAAGAAATAGAGGTGCTGGACGCACCAGGGGTCAAGGGTGGAATCGACTACCCACTCCACCTAGGGCCGACAATGAGGAAAACACTAACTGTGAAAAATGATGAAAGGATCACCAACTTGGTGGCCCAACAAATTGCAAATGCTATCCCCACCATCATCACGCAATAAATGCTGATCGGGAGAAATACAACCCGGAATATGAACCCAGAAACAATTTGGGAGTTGCTGAGAATGCTGAAAAGGTAAGAACCAGGTGTTCTTACAAAAATTCATGTTATGCAAGCCAAAAGACTTCTCGGCACTGAGGGAGCAATAGACACCTACCGCTGGCTGGAAGAAATGGAAGCTGTGCTGGATATAAGCGACTGCAAGAACGAGCATATGGTCAGGTTTGCCTCACAATCCTAAAGGGGCCAGCCTTAGAATGGTGGAAGTCTATTGTTCAGTCAAGTTGCAGGGATGCTGCCGACCGCATGAAGTGGTCGAATTCGAGAACTGATGACCACTAAGTACTGTCCGATGAACCAGCTGGAGAAGCTTGAGCGGAATTTCTGAGCCTGGAAATGAGGGGCTCAAAAACTACACTGATATATCAATCGATTCTCAGCTCTATCCAAACTTGTGCCTCACTTGGTAACTCCCGAATCTAAAGGCTTAGCCTGATTTATCTGGGGTCTGCATCCCAGAGTCAGAAGCATGGTCCGATCTGCTAGACACAACCCTCCAATGGGTCGTCGATCTTACTGGCAGCTTAATGGAAGACCTAATCAGGGCTGGATGGACGGATCAAGGGAGGAATGAGGATAAGAAGAGGTTAACGAGCGAGAAGAGAAGGTGGATCGATGTTAGAAGGGCCAGGTGCGGGTGGTAGTAGTCACAACAGAAGGGCCTATGAAAAGGCAAGACGTGATGAAAAGGGGCAAGAGGCCAAAGGCTGTATGTAGTACCAACCCCTTATGCACCAAATGCAAACTGCACCACCAAGGGGAATGCAATCCGATGCCCTGTTTTAGGTGCAAACGAACTGGCCACCTGATAAAGGATTGTACTTTCGAGCCCGGGAAGCAATGCTACGAATGCGGGGATCGGGACACATGCGAAACCAAGTGTCCCAAGCTAGCAAGAGACAAGGATGCTAGGCCTAACAAGCCAAAAGGGAGAGCGTTCGTAATGGACCCCAATAGTGCCCGCAAGGAACCCGACGTGGTAAACGGTACGTTCCTCATTAATAACCACCTGCTACTATTTTGTTTGATACTGGGGAAACTGGTAGTTTTGTTTCTACTACCTTTAGACATTTAATGATTGGAAGTTTGTACGCTAGCTGATGCTTACACGGTAGAAGTAGCCAATGGCAAGATAATAGAAACCAGTGAAATTATCAAGGGTTGCACGATAGAGTTAGAGGGTAACCCGTTAAAAATAGACTTGATGCCTATTACGCTAGGAGGATTTGATGTAGTCGTGGGAATGGATTGGTTAGTAAAATATAAGGCTGTAATTGTGTGTGGTGAAGGCTTGCTTAGGATACCTTTAACTGATGGAAGCACACTAACAATCCATGGTGACAGAAACGACACTCTTTACCCCATGATTTCTCACCTAAAGGCTACTAAGAGCCTCTGTAAGGATGCTCAGCCTTCATAGCCTACGTAATGAAAGCAAAAGAGGAAAAGAAAATTGAAGATATACCGATGGTGGCCGAGTACCCGGAATGTTTCCGAGGACCTACCCCGACTCCTTCCGACTAGACAGGTCGAATTTCAGATAGATCTAGTGCTGGTGCTGCACCAGTGGCCAAGGCACCCTACCGACTCGCTCCACTATAGATGAAGGAGCTAATGGTGCAAATCCAAGAACGCCTAGATAAGGGATTCATTCGGCCAAGTGTTTTCTCCATGGGGTGCACCGGTATTGTTGTTAAGAAGAAGGATGGGACCCTGAGAATGTGTATTGACTATCAAGATCTTAACAAGCTAACAGTCAAGAATTGCTACCATCTCTCCCAAGATTGATGACTTGTTCGACCAACTACAAGGAGCCAGCTACTTCTCAAAAATAGACTTAAGATCAGGGTTATCACAACTAAGGTGAGAAAAGAAGATGTACCCAAGACAGCTTTTCAAACGAGGTATGGACACTATGAATACTTAGTCATGCCCTTCGAACTGACCAATGCACCCGCCGCATTCATGGATCTCATGAACCGAGTGTGTCGTCCATACCTAGACAAATTTGTCATTATGTTTATCGATGACATCCTGATCTATTCCCATAGCCAAGAAGAGCACGTGAAACTCCTCAGGCTGATTCTTGAACTGCTCAAGAATGAACAGCTTTATGAAAAATTCTCCAAATGTGAGTTTTGGATGCGCGAAATCCAGTTTTTAGGGCATGTGGTGAACAAAGAGGGAATTCAAGTAGACCCGTCAAAGATTGAAGCCGTTAAACACTAGAAATCCCTGAAGCCCCTACAGAGATAAAGCAATTTCTTGGTTTAGCTGGATACTACCGAAGGTTTATTAAGGGCTTCTCCAGAATTGTACAGCCATGACCACTCTAACCAAGAAGAATACAACCTTCACATGGGGTAAAGAACAGAATGACGCATATGAATTACTCAAGGAGAAGCTGTGTAGTGCACCCATCCTCTCCCTACCTGAAAGCAATGATGATTTGTAGTTTATTATGACGCCTCGCGTCAAGGACTAGGATGTGTGTTGATGCAGCGAGATAAGGTAATTGCTTATGCGTCCAGATTATTGAATGAACATGAGAGAAATTATAGTACCCACGATCTAGAATTAGGTGCCATGGTGTTTGACCTCAAGATATGGAGACACTACCTTTACGGTACCAAATGCGTCATCTACACTGACCATAAAAGTGCAACACATTCTGGATCAAAGATGCTGAATATGAACCAGCGAAGGTGGGTAGAACTGCTGAGCGATTATGAATGTGAGATTCGCTACCACCCAGGAAGGCCAATGTGGTAGCTGACGCCCTGAGTAGAAGGAAAGGGAGAAACCCCTTCATGTCCGTGCTCTGAGAATGAGCGTGTACACCAGTCTTACCGCTAGATTGATAGAAGCACAAAAGGAAGCCTTGAGCAAGGACAAACTAGCGAAAGAAATGCTAACAGGAATGGAAAAATGTTTGGAATTGTGTAGCGACGGCTGTATAAGCACGAGGGAAGAACCTGGATACCGAAACAGGGGAATTAGAGAGATAGTCCTGGATTAGGTGCACAAATCTAGATACTCAGTTCATCCAGGAAGTGACAAAATGTATCAGGACTTGAGGGTTCTTTTCTGGTGGCCTGGGTTAAAGAAATCCATTGCCACCTATGTAGGGAAATGCCTGACGTGTGCGATGGTAAAGGCCGAGAACCAAAAGCCATCGGGAACCTTACAACAGCCCAAAATCCCTGAGTGGAAATGGGATAACATTACGATGGACTTCGTTACTAAGTTGCCAAGAACTTCTCATGGGCACGATATAATCTGGGTAATAGTGGATAGACGGACCAAATCAGCTAATTTCCTACCCATACGAGAAGACTACGATTTACCGAAGCTAGCGCGACTGTACATCGATAAGATAGTAACAAGACATGGAGTGCCCCTATTGATTATCTCAGACCGTGATAGTCGTTTCACTTCATGATTCTAGAAGTCTCTCCAACAAGCTTTGGGGACACGTCTTAACTTAAGCACCGCATACCACCCTCAAACTGATGGGCAAAGTGAAAGAACCATTCAAACATTGGACTTGAGAGCTTACGTGATTGATTTCGGGGGATGTTGGGATAACCACCTTCTTCTAGTGGAATTCTCCTACAATAATAGCTACCATGCAAGTATAAAAGCAGCTCCCTATGAAGCCCTATATGGCAGAAAGTGTCGGTCGCCCTTGAGTTGGAATGAGGTTGGTGATAGCCAAATAATGGGGCCTGATATTGTAATGGAAACCACGGACAAAGTATTCAAGATTAAGGAATGATTAAGAACAGCTGGGGATCGTCAAAAGAAGTACGCCGATGGAAGGCGGAAGTCCTAGAATTTCAAGTGGATGATAGAGTGATGCTAAAAGTGGCGCCGTGGAAAGGCACGGTGAGATTTGGCAAGAAGGGCAAATTAAGTCCAAGACACATTGGACCATTTGAAATCTTATCGAGAGTTGGCTCAGTAGCATACAATTAAAGCTACCCCAAGAGTTGAGCTATGTACAAGACACTTTTCATGTGTCAAACTTGAAGAAGTGTTTTGTTGACAAGACCTTGGAACTTCCATTGAAAGATGCCAAAATCACTAATGAGTTGAAGTTTGTGGAAGAGCCCATAGAGATTACTGACCGACTGGTCCAAAAACTTAGACGAAGTCATATACCCAAAGTCAAAGTAAGATGGAACTCTAGGCGAGGACCCGAATTTACATGGGAACGAGAAGATGTGATGAGGAAGGAGTATCCACACCTCTTTAGGCCCACTCGTCCAGAATCCAATCGAAGCTAAAATTTCGAGATGAAATTTCCTAAACAATAGGTGAATGTAACAACTGACTCCTAGGTCCAGCTCCAAAGCCTTAAATGTAATTTGAGACTTGTTTCTTTTTTCAAGATTTCATTCGTTTGATGTACCCTCGTCTTTGTGATTGATTAATTTTGTAATTTAATCTTACCTGTATGATTCTTGCATGACTTGCCTTAGTCTTTAAACTAATCATAAGGATAGAAAAGACTTGCTACCCTAATAACAACACCAAAATATTAAAATTTAAAGTCTTCATCCGCATTTCTTAGTCTTCATCCGTATTTCGTAGTCTTCATCCGCATTTCGTAGTCTTCATTCGCATTTCTTAGTCTTCATCTGCATTTCTTTGGTTGTTCACCCGTATTTCATTGATTTCCGTCCGTATTTCTTTGAATTTTCACTTAGGCGCATGACAACTGTTCAGGCGCATTTGGCAGTTAGGCGCATCACCACTGTTTAGGCGCACGACAACTGTTCAGCCACCCTGAAAGTGGATGCATGAGCACTGTTTGGGTGTTTTGCCACACTTAGCATTTTTTTAAAATGTCCGAACCCTTCTAGAAGCATTTGACCTGGTCTGCGCAACTCCAAAGTGACCAATGCATGGGTTTTGCCATGCATTCGGCCACCCCTCCAGCCAACCCTCTTCACCTTGGTTCTCCCTAACCCGAACTCACACTCCACCTCTTCCTTTCAAAAACCGAATCCCCACTCCGTTCCACCTTTTTCACACTCACTCGAACTCTCTACTCTCGGTTTTTCTCTCTCGGTAGATTTTCACAACCAAACCGAGACTTTTTCAGTCTTCAACCGAGCAATAACAAGGATTCTAAGCTTCAAGACACTCAGAGCAACAACTCTTACACCTCTAAACCTTCTTCGGACACGGGTTATCATTCGTGTAAGTTTTCTTGTACCGAATAACTATTATTGTTGTATCTAACTTTTCTATCCTTTGAATCCTATTTTCTTGTTCAAAGGAAGAAAAGCCGCAACCCAGTTACTTCTTTCGTGAAGCTTACAGCTCTACAAGAGGTACACACTTCTTCACACTCGTATACCTCGGGTTTGTGCAATTGAATCTACCCGAAAACCCCTTTTCATGGGTTTTTTGGACCATCCAACCATCTGTCCAGAATATAACCTCCATTTTGATACTTAAAAACCTGTTAAAGTATCTTTAAAAAATTTTTATAACCTGGACTTATCGATTCCAGAAGGGACTTGGGTGTTTTAACCTGAAATTTCATGTTACACATGTGTAAATTATTGCTTTAATACCCCACCTTGACCAGGTTTATGTGTACTGTTGCATCCGGGGTATAGTCTAAATTTTCAGAATGTTTGATGATGCTAAAAGGTTATTATTGTCGGTTGGATGATTTGGTTTGGTGTTATGGACCTTAGAAGCATGTTCCCGAATAGGTGATGGAGGTACCTAATAATGGCCAAATCCTTAAAATGTATTAACAACTTGTTAGAAACAAAATTTTCAGGCCTTATGACTAATAAATCAGTGGCTAAAAACGGACTTGGTGAAATTTTTGGGTTAACGTGTAAATCTTTATGAACTTATTTAGCTTTAACAAGCCTAACCGGGAGATTTTTGGATGAGATTCTAAAATAATGTAACGAGCCTAAAAACCAATGAAACCATAATATTTCAGCAAGTTTGAGGGCCTCAAACTCGTATTTTGATGAAAAGATTCGAAATGGTAAGACCAACTTCGGGGTAAAAATTGTAATTTTGGAAACTTGAAGGACTAAAGTGTAAATTCTGAAAAATCGACCATATTTCAGTAAGTTTATGACCAGAAGCTACTATTATACTTATTTTCATGTAAGAACTTGTGGGAAACTAAAATGGGTCGTTTACGCCAAAAACCCCAACTTTCCTAAAAAGAAAACTTTTCGACACAAATTTTCTAAGGGATGTGGTCATATGTATTTTAAAAATATTTTACCTTTGACTACCCTCTTGATAGTCTAAGAACCATAGATAGATTATGCATATGTCTTTCTCATAGGGTGCTAGGACCTGAATCTATCTGTGTGAAGAATCTTTGATCTGTCTAAGGTGAGTTTCTAGTGTTCTCTTTTTACTATTGATTTGGGATGAAGCATGCTCTGTTTGAACCAAACTTATTTGAGTACTATTATCTGATGCTATTTTATGTTGTGGCTATGGTTAGAACCTGCATCTTTGTATCATAATCATTAGTTCTATGTGAACCGCTTGATTATATGGGTAGATCTACTTGGGGAATCCCCCACGCACAGTGCCTTCAGCGATGAGACGGGTACACACTGAGACTACGAGGTAGTTATGGCATGTAACAGGTTTTTATAAGGTACTATGGTGTACCACCCGGCAGGTATGGTATACTATTCTGAGGCTCGTTTCCCCTATGGGAATATACCGGCAACACAAGTTTAGAAGAGGCTAGTCGGGGCTGAGTGCAGGGTGATTATGATCCCACAACTGTGATACTATGTTTTTAACTTAACTTTGGATTCAATGAGTCCTTTTGTTTTTAAACTTTAAACACTTGAACTCACCAACTTTTTAGTTGACACAAATTCTTTGAGCATGTTTCAGGTAATCCTTGATGAGCTTTGATTTTATGAAGACTCTAAAGCTGGCTTAGTACCGTGACTACCCCCTGGCAACTACGACTTTTTAAAACATTTGAGACATTTGGATTTGTTGGGTGTTAACTTGGATAATTTTGTAATAGACAAAAAATTTATGTAATGTAATGCCATTGTGATTTCTCTCCTTGTGTGCTCTTGTGTGGTTTGTTTTCGCTGCCATGTATGTGCTAATTGCTGCGATGTCCCACCCTTTTGGGCCCGGGGTGTGACAGATTGGTATCAGAGTCACAGGTTGTATAGAAATTAGGAAATCCTTAGTAGACCTAGGCTACAACCCTGAAACCCTAGGACTGTCCTTTTGGAATGTGTTGGAATGAGTGGGTTGGGTAAATGATGATTACACTTGATCAACGTAATCATGAATTACCGAATGAGTGGGGTGTGACACTAAAGTCCAATGGTTCTTGTATATCCGAATCTTCTTAATCTATACTTGCATGATCATGAATTACTTTTAACTTTGGATGATGATTCAGGTAATACTAAAACTCAATATCATCTATTTTCCTCTTTCCTTTATCTAAAACAGGAACTTTCTCAACATCTATCGAATTACTCTATGAAAATCATCATATCTAGAGACAAAAGACTTTTGTGTTTCTTTCATCCTTTCAATTCTTCTCTAATAACTTCATTTTCATCATTCAATTCTTAAGCTTTTCTTCCATTGAATCATAATCTTCATCATTACCTCAAATGTTTTCATATTGTCTATTTGCTTTTCATCAACTCTTCAATCACTTCATCTTTCTTTTCAATTCTTCTTGTAATTTCTCATTAACTTCTTTCAAATCTTCATCACTTTCAATTGCTCATATTTCTTCTTTCAGCTTATCAATAATCTGCTGAAAATTAACTTCTTCTGTTATATAACTTCTTTTTGAGTTCATTCACAAATCATTATGAATTGCAGTTTCAACAACTTCAAATTCTTGAATATTCTCATTAACTCAAACTGTTCATTAGTATTACCATCTCTTCAATCATACTCACTATCTCATCAACTGTTTGACTTCTCAGAATTTCTTCAATTTGATTAACTTTAGTATCATCATCATGAATTTCTTTAGTAACTTGGTCAATCTCTTGTACATTTCATCAATTCTTCATGAATTCCTCAGTAGCTGACTTAGTTTCATCTACATCATCATGTCTTTCTTCATGACCTTCTTAGTACTTGCTCAGCTTCTTGTATATCATCATGAACTACTTCATCACATCACCATCATAACCACCATCATCACCATTATCATCTTCAGAAGAACGTGTACTCTCTTCATAAACATCATTATCATCAGTCATCATTATTAGGCAATTCTTCAATGAGATCATTAGGGTCTATAGGTTCTTCTTCTGTCAAATGATAGTGATCAATAGTAATGGCAACTTCATCATTAGCAACATTCCTTATGCAATCAAACAATGGTACATTTTAAGCACCAGGACTATAGCAAGTCTCTTATAAGAAATCTCAGACATGTGTTCTAGCATCAGAGTTTCACCACTCACACCATCTACACGTATATTCGGATGCTCTTTATTATAATCATCTGTAAGAATCTTGGGTACATTAGGTACTTGTTCCTGGTTCCTTTTCCAAATTAAAGATTAAAAACGTTTAGAATCCACTTTGACATATTAAATCTTCAATTAGTGCAAGTGCTACGATAGGAGATGCTATGTCTACTGGGAAAAAGTTCCATCCCGCACTCCGTTTGGACATCAGTGTTGAAATATATAACATAAAAGCTTCCAGTGATTACAAACTCTTGCTCGAAAAAATTGCTTCTTGGGAAAGTGATCAGGATGACCCATTGCCATAAA